>WEIU01014024.1:416528-428093 GCA_013389925.1 Aegithalos caudatus
CAGCTGTCAGAGCTCCGCCACCGGCCCTGGGCCCGGGGGCTGCCCGGCCTGCCCGTGGCTTTGCTCTGCTGGCCCCGAGCCGAGCCGCCGCTCCGGGTGTCCCAGCGGGGCATTACAGCTGCATCTCTCTTTGTAGAGCTTAGAGAAAATCATCCAGCGAGACTTTTTTCCCGATGTGGAGAAGTTGCGAGCACAGAAGGACTATCTGGAGGCTGAGGAAAATGGCGACCTGGAGAAAATGAGACAAATTGCTATCAAGTTTGGCTCTTCCTTGAGCAAATCGTTGAGGGACACACCTGCACCCTGTAAGAACTGGCTCTGTGGGGCATGAGGGCTTTGTATCTGCTATTTCTGCTCTGCTTTATCTGACTTTGTGCAGCAATGCTTATCTTAAAGATTCAAGGCTGATGTTGCATGAGAGCTAAGTGTACCAGTTTGAGCAGTCACCAGTGTCTGGTGGCTCATGCTGAATTTCTCTTTGGTGGTGTCTTTGGAAAAAGCAACCTTTTAATAACCATTCCTTATAGATGTCTTTTGGCAAGTTCCTGCACCCTCAGAAATGTTACATGCTCTCTACTATGAGAAATTCTAAGCTATGTTTTGAATCCTTACTTTAATTTGTAGTTTTGGGGGTTCTTGTTGCATCTACAGACTTTTGAGGTTTTCACGTATTAGGGACAGAAGGTGTGGGAAGCTCGTGGTTATCAGAGGCTCCCACTGCGGGTATCCAGTGTCCTGGTTTATGTTTTCTTTCACTTCTAGTGCAGGTGTTTCTTAAAGCCCAGTACCTGCAGTGGGGTTTGGGTATGTGGCTTTCTTGTGACAAAGGGCACGTGTCACCAGCTGTGTCCCTTCCTGCCCTGCTGAGGTGCTGGCCCTGGCCTGGGCTCAGTTTGATCTACTGCTGCTCTTGTTGGCAAAAGCAGGGTGTAGAGTGACAAATACACTGGGCTGTGACTCTCCTGGGAATTTCTCCCAGCAGGAGAAAAATGTCTTAGATGAGGCCAAAATCTTGTTTGGATGTTAAGACAGAATTGAATAGAACATTTTGGAGTTTTTTTCACAAGTTTTTAATTTAATTGTTCTCTTGATATGCCTTCTGTGACTCATTTGGTACATGATCCTTACAGTAAATCCTGTTGTGTGCTGCAGTAACCAGATGAACTTCTTTTCTTTTTTTTTTTTTTTTTGTGGCAGATGTTACCCCAGCCACGTTTGAAACCCCAGAAGTGCACCCAGGTGGCCTTCCAGTGGGAAATAAATCTAAAGCTGGCATCAAGACTGCAGAGGAAGGTAGGAGAATTATGTTTCTCTAGCTGAATTCTTCTGAAAATAAATAGTCCGCCAGCAGATTGCCACTTGTACATTTCACCTTTAAAACAAATTGCTATAAATGCCATAAAAGGGCTTATTGAAAGTTGGTTGTATGTGTTCCAAACCTGATTTATTACTGCACCACTCAGTGTGGATGTGTTTCTTTGACCCAGCTTGGTGTTAGTTATTGGTGTGTCTGTGGGAGGCTTGCTGCCAGGAGGGCTAAGAGGTAGATACAGTGCTCTCATAGAAAGGGAGGCATTAACCTTCCTCAGGCTTCTTCCCTTCTCTTGCTAGGAGAAGCAGAAAAAGATGATAAAGATGCTCTTCCCAGCCTGGACACCTTCTTGGCAAAGCACACCAGTGAGGATAATGCTTCCTTTGAGCAGATCATGGAAGTGGCCAAAGAGAAGGAGAAAGTGAAGCACGCCTGGCTGTACAGCGCAGAGGAGGAGTACACCCGGGTAGGGACTGCTCAGCTCTGCTCTTCCAGAGGGACACTGCAGGGTATACCACTTCACTGTGTTTCTGCTAAGGCTCAGTTTCCTGGGTCCTGGGACTGCTCTTTGCTTCCTGTGCAGTCCTGTTTTTTCCCTCTTTTGTCACACAAGAACAGTGCTGACTTAGTTGTTGAGGCTTTGTCTCTTGTGAAGGCTTTGAGACTGCAAAGCACTGCACAGAGTGCAGGTATTGCTGTGTTTGGCAGCCTCTTCTGTAAGCAGCAACACCAGGGAGAGCAGCTGAGCACAGTTCCTGTTGTTTGTCCACCAGCCCTTCATTATTTGCAGTTTGATTGTTTGTCTTATTTCAGTTTTCAGTTTCTGCTATCAGTAATAGCCCTCAGCTGCTGAAGCACAGAACTGCATGAGCATGGCTGGCTCTGCTGCCTTCCTCAGCCACCTGCAGGGGAGGTCCAAGAGCTGTTCTGGGCCTGCCTTGTCAGTCTTTAGCCATCAGCAGTGAGCAGCTGTCACAGATATGTCATTGATGGATGTGGGATGCAGTGCCTTTTCATGAAGTTTGGCACTGACATATGGGTGCTTGCTGCTGTTGTTTTGAGGGAGTGCTATTTTTTTATCCCAACTATTCCTCAGAGTCTGTTACATACCTTATGCAAAGTGTTCTAGGGCAGGTGGCTGAGCTTGTGACTGAGCTCTCCAAGTTGTGCCTGTCTGAATAAAAGATTGCAAGAGGCTGCTTCAGACTTCTTTTTCACCTTTTAAAAGTATTTTTCCATTGCCCTTTCAGCGACAGAATGAAAACCTGGCACTTCCTTCAGCCGAGCAGCAAGCTCTGGAGAACGTGAAAGCTGGACTGGATACCTGGGAATACACAGCTCGAAACACCCTCATGTATTATCCAACAGGTGAGGCATTGGGTCTGTGTGGGTGGGCTCTAAACAGTGCTTACAGCATTTCTGTATGTGACTGGGCAGCTCTTACAGGTAATGCTGTGCTTTTTCTTCTGTAAAGTTGTTTTTAAGAAATGGGTTCTTTTCCTTTCCTCCTTGGCCTCTGATTGATCGTGTTCTATTTGCCATTGAAAGGCTCATCTGTATTATAGAAGTACTTGTTTTCAGTAGCCAAAGCTCTTTCCTGGTCTGTCTTCCTTATGAGCACTTGTCATCGTCATTCATGGTTTTCTTCTGCTCAAGAATCCTCCTTGGACTTGTTAATCTGTTTGTTGCTATAGGAAAATATATATTACTGTAAATGTAGTTTTCTTTTTTGGCTATAAATGTGAACCAGTGAAGTAGAGCAAAGAGCCCTTTTTTTAAAAGATACTTGTTTTTTCAAGGTGTACCTGATGAGAGTGATGTCTTTAAGAAGCCCAGGGAAGTTGTGCATCGAAACACCCGTTTTGTGAAGGACCCTTTTAGCCAAGCTGTGAGCAAATCACAGCTCCAACAAGCTGCAGCCCTCAATGCTCAGGTTGGATAATTTTACTTCTTACTCAAACCTAGTTGGGCTTTTCCTTCTGGTGTGGTTCATCCCCCAGGAGAGCTGTGTATGTGTGCTAGATACAGCTGACTCTCACCTTTCTCCACATGAATGGCATTGTCTTTTTTATTTCAGTACAAACAGGGCAAAGTGGGACCTGATGGGAAAGAGCTGATACCCCAAGAGTCTCCAAAAGTGAATGGGTATGGATTTGTGGCTACCCCCTCTCCTGCCCCAGGTAAGAGGGTTTATTTCTTCTGCTTTAAGAGGGCTAATACTGCACTTACTTTAATGCTCTGTTCAACACTAGGACTAGGGTGTCATTACAGGGTTAGATGAGGAGGTAAAACCTCGTGCCAGCTGGATGCAGGGCTTAAATCCTAGTCCACTACAGTGGTAGGAGAAGTCACACTGCACCAATAGGCTCTGAGCAAGTTGCTGTGCCATTGCTCAGGAATTATCTAGCTGTGGGGTAGTTTCAGTTAGAACAAACTGATTATATTTCGAGTTGAAACATGGTATCTGAATCTGTAGCTGTTTTGCACCAGCCATGCTGTTGCCTTGTGCTTTATGTGGTTATGCCAACACGGGAACATACTGGGGCTTTCCCTCTGGAAAACCTGTAGGTGGCGTTTGGAGCACCTCCTTTCTCCGTGGTAAATGCCTTTTACAAAGCCTGGACAGTGGGATTTTCCAGGCAGAGACTTAATCAGGCTCTTAGAATCCTTTCTACCCCTATTAGACCAAGTGCAGTCACTGTGTGGTACAGGCTGCCCCTGAGGTGATTGGAGGGTGCATTTGGCTATTACGTGTTCCTTAAGTCCTTTGCCTGTTTTCCTGCTTTTTTAAAGAGTTTTCCACGTTGAAAGAGTTTTCATACAGCAGCAGAGGGAAGGACTGGTACTGTAGAGGGAAAAATGAAAGCTTCACTAATCAAAAGCTTAGCAAATGGAAAAATAAAGACATGGAAAGGGTGGTGCTTGGTTGTTGTAACTGAGAGGGTGACACAGCTACAGGCAATCCCTTTTAATGGGAACCTCATGTTACTATTCACATTGGCTATGATTTTCTCTGCAGTGGAAGGGCTCCTTTGTTGATGAATTTGCTACATTTCCTAATTTGCTTCTTTCTCTTTTTAAATTTTTTTAAAAATTTTTGTGGTGAATGAATAGTCAAATGTCTTGCATGGGCATAACTTGTTGAATTTGTGTTTAGGTGTGAATGAGTCACCTTTTATGACATGGGGTGAAATTGAAAGCACCCCTTTGCGTCTGGAAGGGTCAGAAAGACCATATGTGGACAGAACACCTGGACCAGCTTTCAAGGTATTTCATGTCAGCATGACATTCTTTTCTGGGGGGAAGAACTAAGAAGAGAAAGGCAGGTGGGGAAGTGATAGATTAACATGGAGTGTGACACATTGCTGGGTGGTGTTCCCAGTCCTTGAAACTAATCATCTAGTTTGTGCTTGGAGGGTGGAGGTGAGCATGGACCTAACATGAAATCTCGGTGGAGCTACCAAGGTGGAATACACACTGCTGGCAGGAGAATGAGTTTCTGCATTTGATGGTGGGCCCAGACAGAGGGGCTTTCAGAGGAAACTGAAGACATGCTCAATTTTTCTGATTTTAGTGTGTGAATAGGTGGAAGTTTTAGCATTTCCTTCTGTCTTTAGCTTCTGACTGTTGCAGCCTGAGGCAGGTATATCAGTTGAGAGTAGAAAAGACATTCTAGCTTTGTTAATGGCACCTAACCCTGCATGGTACTTGTCTCCTGCTGGTGTCTTTGAATGTGAGCTGTCTGAGACTCTAAGTTTAAGAAAGGTGTAATTTGATGTATGTGCCTCTGTTTTGTCAGACTGCAAAGGCCTTGACTGGTTCTCCTGCTGTTTAGCAATGTCTGTGTATGCCTGAGAGCTGGCTGGCTACAGGCCAGGCAAGACACAGGTGACATTGTTTGTCTAGGAGAAACAGCAGGAGGAAATGCCAGAGGTAATGGCTGCTTCCTTGACTGGACTGGTTTTACAATTTTTGTTACTTGCTAAGGCAGGTTGAAGGTCTCTGTGTCCTCTCTGGCTTTTATGCAGCAGCAGAGAGGTGCAGGCTGACCCCACTTCTCCCTGGTTTAGATCCCTGTACATTGGAGTCCAGCTTTGGAGGTGCTTTCACTCATTTTTTCATTACCCTTGAGTGCCTTGGCAAGTGAACTGTTTGATGCATTTATAGATCCTGGAGCCCGGGCGCCGTGAGAGGTTAGGACTCAAGATGGCCAACGAAGTGGCAGCTAAAAACCGAGCAAAGAAGCAGGAGGCACTTCGAAAGGTGACAGAAAACTTGGCCAGGTGAGACTTCTGTTTTGACAGCAGAACTGGGGGTGGGTATTATCTGATGAGATGTAAATCAGCACATGTAGAAAGGGAGGAATGATGGTAAGGAAGGACGCTGGAAGCAGAAGGAGGTACATTTGGACTGAAATTTTTTAGAAAATAAATATTTAGAATTTTTAAAACTTAATTCCTGAGGGGAAGTGTCTGGTGGCTGTCCCTGACACTCTTTGTCAGCATTGCTGCTCTGCCCTACAGTCACCCAGTGATGCCTCTGGATCAGTGTCTTGCCTCATTGCAAAGAGGAGACATGATAAGAGTTGCTGGGGGGGTCACAGGAAGGACAGAATGGGCTCAAAGGAAATGTCAGGCAGTGCCACTCAGGTTTGGGAGGGATGTAGGAGGTTTTTCTGTCACTTGTTTCTCTGGAGAGGCTGCATTTACCTGCAGGCAGAATGACTTCTGCAGGCCAGTGGTTCTACTCTGTGCAGGGAACTCATGTAGGAAGGCAATATTGCTTTTCCTGGTAGATGCAGATTTTTTTTTACTGTAACATCTCTTAAAACTGTTTATTCTATTTCAGCCTTACTCCAAAAGGACTAAGCCCAGCAATGTCACCAGCTTTGCAAAGACTTGTAAACAGGACTGCAAGTAAATACACGGACAAAGCCCTGCGAGCCAGCTACACTCCCTCCCCAGCCCACACAGGAACTCCTGGTTACAAGACCCCAGCCAGTGGGCCTCAGACCCCTCAGAGCACCCCACAGTCTAGGACAGTGTCTCAGACACCAGTATCTCAGGACACTACATCCATCACGGACAATTTACTACAGCTTCCCAAAAGAAGAAAGGCATCTGACTTCTGAACATTCCAATCACCACAGAGGTGATAGTGATCTGGCTGTGCTCAGTGAGCTGTGGACTGGTTACTGGAAACTGGGAAAATGGAGATAATTTCTTAAAGATATATTTCTGGTTTTAAGAGTTGTGCATTTAAATTCATTTCTGTACAGTTATGTCTGTTTCTTAACTGGGGTAAGCCTTTCTAAAAGGCTGAACTGGATTTGGCTCCAGCTTGTCAAACTTGTTTGAGTTCGTAGTTTGCCGAAGAGGGAATACAACCACGTGTATACTGAGGCATGACACAGAATTTTAGAGAGGTTCTCTTTAACTTGAATTTAAACTGATGCACAAGTTTGACTAACTTTGTGATCTTGTTAAAACCAGCATTCCTTAAGATGACCCCGTTTCCTCCCTCCCTCCTTACGCTTTGCAGAATGGGATTTGCTTTGCTGCTTTTGCTCAGGCTTTTCTTCTGCAGGTTTTGGGCTTGCCCTGTTCTGCAGCTGGCAGAGGGAAGGGATCAGATTTGTTTTATAGCTGCTCTGTGTGTGAGTCCAGAGAGTTGGTAATCACAATGCAGGGGCCAGAGACAGTCCTGAGTCATCCTCCAGAATGACAGTGCCATTCTGAAGGACAGAAGTGGTACATTGGGGCTTTTGTTTGGTGTTTTCCTCATGTTCGTTGAAAGTTTTGGCCAAGAAATGAAAAGCAGTTTTAACCATACATAGCCTGCACTCAGTGCTGTGGTTGCTACATATGAGCTGACCTTTGTGTGTGGGATGAGCACTTGTGTGGTGTGATCCAGCCTGGACAAATACTGTGTACCCTTTAGGAGGAAGCAGGTGTAGCCAGATGTGGTGCTTCTTGCACCACACCTGCGTACAAGACAGCATGTGTAACACTTGGCAATGTTGGCATTTGCTGTAGTCAGGTGATGTTTTACTGAGGGAGCATCCATGGAAACTCTTACCCAGCAACTTGAGGAGTGTCTGCAGCCTTCTCTGAGGTCTGGAGCGTTGGGTGCTGTGTTTGTCTTGGTGGAGAGCTTCCTTTTGTGTGGTTTCCTCTGCCGCTTCCAAAACTCGTGTCTCTGACTGTGGAAAACCCTTCCAAGGGACTGAGTAGTGCACCTTGTAAAAATAAATTGATCAGCATGGTATTGCTAGGAATCATGATTCAAAAATTAGTGGTTTTTACCTTTTTAGTCCAGAAATACTTGAAGGCTATGTTTTTTCTTTAAGCAAAAAAATTATTCTCAGGTACTTACGAATTAATGTAAAAGGAGTGCATTTAGTAAGGTCTTCATGCTTTCAGAATTGTTCTTTAAGGACTGAACTGACTAAATGTGAACCAACTTCTTAGATAATTTCAAATACTAATTATATATTTCATAGTGAAATTATTTCCCTCTATTAAGCATCGGATCTCTCTGTTAGGTACACAGGCAGATGGTCAGACCCTGGCCTGCAGTTTGGGTCACTGAGGAGACCAGGAGCAAGGAGTGGATGTGGGATTCCTGCCCATTTGTGGGTGCAGAAGCTCCTCTGGGTGTGGGATGCACAGAAAGGCTGAGCAGCATTTGAGGTACTGTGGATGGGGCATACACATGGATCAGGAGTGGGATGTGGCATCTCTCTGCCACAGCATTGCAAACTGGCTGTGCTCATACCAAGGTGTAGCTGGAATCATAGGAGAATGTGATATCTGAGGGTGGTTAGTTCCACATTGTGCAATTCATGCTTAAAAGCAGACTGCATTAAATATCCTGTGGATGGTGTTGGTTTTGTGTTTGCCCTCAAGTGAATTAACCTAGATAGCCACTCTAAAATCAGCCACTCTAAAATCATGGTCTTGATTCTGCCAAACTGACGGGTCTTCATATGTTTGTTGGAAATGCAACTTATTTTCAGTTGCATGCTGTAAAACTGGATCTGTTGAAAGGGCTGTAGTGCTCTTCAGATTGGCTGTTCCTGTAATGCCTGCTGTAATGTCTGTTCTCTGCTTCCTGCTGCAGTTCAGCCCCTGCTATCTGTAATTAGTGAATCAGTAAATTCTTTGCCAGATATTTTTGCTGCTGTAGCAGTGGCAGATAATGTGCCTTACAGGGCCAAATCCAGTGTGAAAAAACATCTTGGTTCTTGATGACTGGTGATTTTTTCCTCCCATTTTCAGCAGTTATTTTTCTTTTGCTGCTGCAATATATCTGCATTTTCCTATGTGCAGGGCCCAAGCACACTTGCTCCCTCAGCCATAATAGCACCTGGAACTCACCTGATGCTGCAGAGGTGGCTGGCAGTGAGCAGTGCTGGCCCCAGGCCTCTCCTGGGTGGCCGGGTTGGCTGTGGTGTGTTACTGGATGCTTGGAAGTCATGGTGGACCTATGTCCACGTGGTGTGAACACCATCACATCCAGAGGCTGTGGGGGCTTGCTGTGTGCAGCCTGGGCCTTGGCTCCTTGTCCCAGGCAGGAAAGAAAATGGGAGACCACAGGAGATTCTTGTAAGTCTAATCACTGAGCCCCAAGCTGGTTCTCTGAGCCCTCTACCTTCAGTGCCAGGAGCCTCTCCCTGGCCCAGGGGTAACCATGTCTGCTGTGGTGCAGGGGCTGCAGCTTTTCATCCATCCAAAGGCAGGTTCCAGTAAGGGAACTGGTTACTTAGGTCATAAGGGAAGCTGTGGTTGGAGCTACTTTGTTGTTTTGGAGGATTGGGCTATTTCTCTGCAAAAATAAAGGAAATGGGTGCACTCACTCAGGGGAGAGGGAAATGGAGCAATTCTCACTTCCTCATATCTGCATGTGTTGCCTTGCACCCTGGCCTAACAGCAGCTGCTTAGGAGCCCCAGCTCAGTGTCAGGCCAGGGCCTGGGCTGGGTTCAACCACCCTCACCATGAGCCCCTTCCACCACCTCTCCCAGCCCCAGCAGCTGACCTGGCACCTCTGGGGCCAAGGGCACCTCTCACCCTTCACTTTGGTGCTGCTGGGCTGTTCATTGCCCCTTTGCTCAGGGGTGCTGAGGGGTTGCTGGGCACAGGGGTGTGCTCCAGACCCCCCTCTCTTCAGAGCTGGTGTGCTGTGGGACCTGGCATGGGGGAAAGGAGGCCTGCCTTGCCTTGGGACAAAGGCCAGGGCTAAGCAGCCTGTGCCCTGCTCTCGTGGTGGAGGCATCATAGGATATTTATTTATGCATCACCCTGTATGGTGTAATGCCCAGGCCTTGGAGTGAATAAGGATACCCTGGATCAGGGGTTGGCCTATGAGGCTGTGCTGCAGGAAGCCAGGCTCAGAACAGTCTGTCCCCACAGCATCCCATGGGAGGAGCAAAGCTGGGGAGTTTGATGCTCACACTTCATGCTGGAGGATGTTGTCATACTTCAGGTCCCCACAGGCTCTTGGATTGTGACAGTGTTTGGCAGCACATGAGACTGGGAAAGTGGGTTTTGGCCTAAATCTTCAGGCAGTGCCCTGCTGCTTGTGAAACCCTGCTGCAGGTCCCCAAGCACGTTCCTGGCCCCACAGTGCTCCTGAGGCAGCTCCTGAGGCCTCCAGGGCTCACAGCTCCGACCTCACACTTGCTGCTACCCCAGCTCTGGAGAGCTCTTGACAGGTACCAATTTCCCCTCTCATTTTAAACTGAACATTTAGGTTTGGAAGAAGCACTTCCCTGGAGCTACTGCCCTGAGCACAGCAACAGCTTCTGTGGGGGACAGAGGCTGTGTTCAAGAAATCCCATAGGAGCCCCTGGTCCCTGCCTGCAGGTTGGGGCAGTCTGTGACTGAGGGGGAGCAGGAGCCAGGAGAGAGCAGAAGTAGCTGTACATTCATCAGGAACCCCCTTGAGTTTGCTGCTGGATATACTGAGTAATTGGTATTAACTGGCAAACAAGGAGTGGGTAAAATTGGGTCAAAATGGTCTTTATGGGAATTGCAATGTTTTATTTGAGAACTACAAGTTGTAGCAAAAGAGTAAAAAGCACCTCATTGTAAATATTAAAAATATATAAACATTTCCAAGGCAGCTTCCCAGGTTTTGACTTGGAATAGGTTGTACTAAAAAGCTGGAATTCCCTGCAGAGGACAGTGACAGATGTTGACTGTGGGTCAACCATTGTGTCTGGCCCCTGGCTGAGCCTAAGTCCTGGTGCTGCCCAAACACCCCCTTGTAAATGGAAACTCCAGATGAATTTGGGAAGCAGATGTTGATGCTGAAATTGCCTTTTGATCCCAAATCCTGCCTGGGCTGACCTCCATCGAGCACTAGGAGCGTTGGGGCACTGGGCCGCTGTCTGCAGCTGGGGACAGCCACCACCCTGCCCGTCTGACATGCAGCAACACCCGGGGTCATATTCCTACAGGCACCTGTCACTTGCAGGGCCGCTAAAAATCAGTTTTCTGATTTCAGAGCCAGACAATCAGTTTTCTTTATGCTTTCCCCCTCTGTCTGGGCTGAGAACGGAATGTTTCCAGGAGCTATGGAAACCGGCTGGCTCTGGCGCTGCGGGGTGCTGGCTGTGGGAATGTCCCAGCCGCGGGTGCTGCTTGTCCGTGCCACCCTGCAGCCATGAGAACAGGGACTGCCTCATCCCTCTGTGGCCAGGGGGGACCAGAATAATGGAGAAGCAAAGGATGGGCAACCTGGGAGCCTGCTGGGGCCGGGACAGTCCAGAGCTTTGTGCCTCTGCTGCGGGACAGGCAAGGTGGTGGCACTGGGAAGTCCCTGCAGAGGCAGGGAAAGGCCATCGCAGCAGAGATGGAGGGGACCTGGAAAGAAGGTTGTCCCGGGGCACAGAGGAAGCTGGTTGGGGCTGCCCCAACGGGAATGGGACAGGCTGTCAGGGAGTGATGGATGTGAGCAGGAAAGGACGCTCCAGGGGGGAACAGGGAAATGCTGTTCTGGAGGGAAGGAAGCGGGGACAGATCGAGGCTGTCCTGGGGTGGTGGAGCGAACTGAGCGAGACTGTCCTGAGGGGAATGGGGTTTCCTCTGGGGTGAGGACTGCGGGGGCTGACAGAGACCGTCCTGGGGGGACTGTGGTGGCCGTCCCTGGCCATCCCGCGGGGCACCGAGGGGCGGTGAGGAGTCCCGGGGATCTCGGGGTGCTCGGGGCCGCCCCGCCACCGCCCCCTGCCGGCGGCCCCTGCCCTGCG
>WEIU01014024.1:428401-476669 GCA_013389925.1 Aegithalos caudatus
CCGGGGGTGCCGGGCCCGGCGGCCGGCAGGGTTGAGCCCCCGGGGTCTCCGGGGACAGCCCGGATCGGAGGGCGGAGTGGCCCGGAGCCGGCCCCTCCCGGGGCGTTTGGGCTTTGCTGCTGCTTTTTGCGCTTAAACAGAGCCGGGACGCGGCCAGCATCGGTCCGCTGTGCCGGCTGCCTGGGAGATCCGGGAGAGCCTGGATTTACCCTGGGAGTCAGGGTAAAAGCTTCGTGTCAAAGTGTGAAAGCTTGGGTAGAAATTTGCAGAACCCTACGGGTAATGAGCGCAGAAAATGTGGTGACTAAGTTTTCAGGTGCTTGTTACTTAGCTGCTTTTATGTTGTGGGCCTTGGATGCCTACACGGCTAGACAAAATGTTTGCTTTCGAAGTGCCGTTTAATCCTTCCAGAAATAGAAAAAAAAAAACCCTGCTGCACCTGGTTCGTCTTTCTGGTTCTGTTTGTGATTCTTTTAAGGAAATAATTCAGCGATGAAGTTTGTGTGCTAGCTGCTAGGCATGGTGCTTAAAATCTTAAGATGATTAACTTAGGAGAAATGGTTGGTGTTTGCGTGTAGAGAACTTCAGTTTTCCTAGGTGTATCTCTCAGCTGGGGTTTCTTTTTGGGTATCGAGCTCTTTTGGAGCTTGGCAAAGCCCTCGGGTATCATGGGCAGCTCTTGCCAAAGAGCATCAGTAGCCGAGGCGTGAGGCTGCCTGGGGTGGTTTGCAGCTTTGGAAATCGCCCTCCCGTCGCACCAAGGCACTGTTCCTGGCTGATACGTGCTCCTAGTAAATAGAAGAGTAAGGACCATGGTGTACTTTGAAACCCCCTTGTTCTTTCTCCTCCAAATAACTTTTATGACCCAGACTAATAAAACGTAACAGTATTAATGAATTGCGTCTAAGTGAGTTCCCAGCAGAGCTGGAACACAATTGGGTCAGTGTAGGCAGAGTTATTGAAATAACCAGCTTGGGTGTTGAAACGTCTCTGTGTCTGCCTTGTTTTGTTTTAGCTTGTTTTTTGGCAGTGCAGGGTATGTACAGGGCTTATGATATGCACTTAAGTAGCCAAAAAACTCCTGTTGTGTTGGTAGCCTAGTATTATTACAGCTAGAGGCTTTTATGGCTGAGAAGGTACTATATAAAACTGATTTCAAGCAGCTTCTTTTTGCTATCACTAAGTGCTACAGGCTGCTGGATTGCTGGGTGAAAAGCTTCAGCTTATTCAGAGCTGTCTCTCTGCTTTTACAGGTGGATAGACTTGACCCTGAACTCTGTTGCTGTTAAGCATTATAGCCTCCTAGAAGTTCAGAAATGGCATTTTTCATATTGTGTCACATTTGTCACTCCAGTTGGATATTGTATCTCTGTCAGCAGCTGATGCTTGATGGATGAACACAAGTTTTTCACTTAGATCTGCTTCGTTAAGATGAATGATATTTTTTCCACTGGTGCTCTAATATACCTGCTTTAGAGATTTGTGGTGCTGTAGCCTTGCTGGCAGAAGTGTCCTTGTGAGCAAACCTTAACTCATCTGCTCAGGTTCTACACCACTGGCTTTGTAACGTGTAGTGTTAAAATTCCCCTGTGGCAACTCCATAAGCATTCCATGAATTTTCCTCAAACCATATGTGCTCCTGAACCTAAGGTGAAGTAATGCAGCTGGATATAGTGTTGCAGCTGGAATTCCTTGCTTTGTGAGGAGTTCCTGAGTTCCATTTGGAATATACTCATCCATCCTGTTTACGTGGTGGCTCCGGGTGAGCGCGGTGGCTGAGCTGTCCATGGTGATGCCTCCCTCCTCCTCAGAGGAGAGCCCATCACTTCTGGGTGGCCTCACAGCTCTTTGCCAGTGCCATCTGGTTTTTTTTGGTTTGCTTCAGTTAGTATCTTGAATCTGCTGTCTCAAAGAAATCACATATTTGATAGATTAATAGCACATGGTTTGATCCTGAAAGATGAGGTGCAAGTAGGGAAAACCTGGCTCATGCAAGTACAGAGGGCATACAGAACCAAATTTACCACTTTAATCAGTGGTGAAGAAGTCTCCCTAGTCTTCTCTGGGGAGAGACAGCAGAAAGAGAAGAGTACTTGGACTTAGAATTTATTTCCCAGGTGGTGTTTACTTTACTTTTTACTTCTTTAAGCCTGTGTGTTGTAGCAACTGTCTTTTTGGTTTAGGAAGGACGCCTGCAGCTTGCTTAGCTTAAATCTGTACTTGGAACTATCAGATGAGTGCTGCAGAGTGCTGGGAGGTTTTATGTGCTCAGAGATGAATGTGTAGTCCCTTCACAATTCAGTCCCGGCGGATCAGGCATCTCTTTGTATTTCCATGTTAATTTGACACTAGCTTTGTATCCATGTTCTTGCTGTGCTCTTCAGACAAATAAAACCTTCTTTTGAGCCTTCTCAACTGTAGTATCTTTTCATGCAACCTGAAAGGCAGTGATTTTACATGGGCCTATTTTTTTTTTTCTGCATTTAGGGTGAGGTGGGCTTTAGTAAATTAGGGAGAAATTAATTAGAATTTCTTTTTTTTCCCACATTTTTTTCTCTCTTGATTTCCTGAGTCTGTTTTGGGCTACTGCCATCACTAACAGCACAAGGTACTTTCTACATACCATGACATTGGCCCCAGCTGTGCACACTTGGGTTCCTGAAGGCACTGTGGGCAGTTGAATTTTTCTGAGCCTGTGAACTTGTAATGGTAAATTTGAGAATTGCCACTTGGATTGTTTTTTTTGTCCCAGTGTTTCTAACTTTTCCCCTTCTGTTTTGACCATATCCTTCTTGTTCTGACTAGTTGCCTGCTTTATAGTGCATTTTTTAAAGCCTTTTTTTTCAAAATAGGGCATTTTTCCTTGAGTTGTGTTGCCCATTGTTTTTGGAATCTGCTTAAGTAAATTTAAGCTGAATGTATCAAACTCTTCCAACTATATGGGTGTAGAGTGAAAGACTAACTTAGTATTTCCTTTAAACACTTGCTGATTTTACTCTTATCTGTTGCTTTTTGGGGATATTTAGCACAGTAGAGTTTAATTTAATAAAATCTTTTCCAGGACAACTCAAAGCCATCTGCTTCAGGTTATTTGAGTGGCTGGCTGAGAGAGCTGATGTCTTTGTGTGAGGAAATATTTCAGTGGTGTGTTATTGAGTTACAATAAGCTGTTCTGGTGCTAGTTTAGATTTTGCCCAAGTTTCTGTCGGTCGTTAGAAGAGCATCAGAGATGTAAATCGTTATGAATGCAGTTTTTTGCAGTTTGAGAATATTTAAGAAGCTTCTTTTTCTGTTAACATCCCAATACATCCGACTAAGAAGAGAAGGTTTTGGTGTCTTTGTGTAGCGTTGGGAGCTTAAGCAGTCTGGAATGACCACGCTGACATGTTTCAGAACAGTATTTAGAGGATTAATTAAGATCATCATCACTAAAGACAATAACATGTTTTCATATTTCTCTAACAAGATACTGCTGCTTGCTAATGAAAAACACTTAAACATGGTCAGGCTTTATATTGGATTTTGTAATAATGGTTTAGTACAGAGCCTTGTGAATGTAGGTCATCGGGCTTTCTTATTAGAGCACTTGCCAGGCAGCTAAAAGCCAATTGAGTTCTTGTTCTTGCAGCGTTTTTTCTCCACTTCAAAGCCAGCTAGAGGAAGTAATTTTATTACCCAAGTTCTGTTTCAAAAAAACATTGCACAACATACTTAATCTGCAATGCTTAGAAAGACTTGCCAGTGCAAGTGGTCTGGTTAAAACCCCACACTCCAGCTCACAGCTGGAGCTTCCCGAACGCTCTGGAGCTTGCTGGCAGCTGTGGTTGTGCTCTCACAGGTGGGGTGTTGGTGTTTTGACACCATACAACTGACAAGAGCGTTCAAACTGCTAACTCTTTGCTGTCTTTCAGTCAAGAGGTGTTGGTGCAAGGCAGAACTCATCAGAGCAGAGGTCTAATCAAACCCACATCCAGCATAGTTTCAAGGTGATCTACCAGTGTGCTGTGACTGGGTGGCTCTGGTTTTGTCCAGTTGCAGTGTATTGATTAATTAAAATAGAGATCCAAATATATCGGTCATAAAATTTCCTCTGGCCAGTGTTCCTCTGCTCTGGTAGAGACTTTATTGGTAGGCAAATACAAACCCTTACTTTGCTCTTTGTTCACTGTCTCCACCTTAGTGAGAGCTGTGGTGAGTGATATTTATTCAGGTTTGTGTGGTTGCTAGCTGCAGTTCCTGTCTGTGTATTTAGGTGAATTCCCAAGTGGAAGGTTCTAGGAGTGAGGGGTAGAAGGGTTTTTATCACACCTCCTCAGTTAATTTTGCTGAAAGTAGGGCTTGGCCTGTCTTCCAGTCTGGTGTTTTTCCCCCTCTTCCCTTTGCTTCTTAATCTAGTGGTTTTAGGCTTTATTTTTCTTCCTGCTGTTACCTATTACTGAGTTCTCATCCTGATGTTCCTTGCTCTGCTATTTGCTGTTTTTACTGCTGCAAAGTGAGGCTGATGGATGTGAAAAAGCATTTTTGTGACTGGTCTCAGTGTAGCAGAGAGACAAAGCAGAAGGTATCAGACCTTATTAGCAGGTCTGATACTTTAAGACTGGTAATTCCTGATGTTAATTATAAAGCAAAATTTTTGAGGTGCAAGTGGATTTGCTGCTAGCTGTGGCTACAAGGTAAAGGAGATAAAAGGATTCAATAGGCAGGGCTGTTTGCATTGCTTTGGCTCTGAGAAGTAATAAACTGGAGGGGCACCTTGGGGGTTTGCAAACACAAGACCTCTGTGTCCCCACAGTTGGTTTGTGGCAGGGGAAGGTTGGTCCAGAGCAGCAGAAGTGATGGAGAACAGAGCACTGCTGCAGCCTCTCTCTGCAGCAGGAGGAGGCAGTTGTGCTTCTTTCTTGGTATCTGAGGGGAAGGGCACAGCTAGACTGAAGAGAGAGGAATTTTTGATACTAAGTATGAAAGATGTAAAATCCCCTGGTGAATGTCAGAAAACCAGTCAAGACTTCAATGAATCATTGTGTCCCCTGGCATTACCTTTGTAGGGCTGGTGTTTATGTTAAATTGTAATGCAAGCGTAGTAGCTACCTCTGTGGTCCATCTTTGAGTAATGCCAGGGTCTCTGGGTTTTTACGTGGTGATTTCTTGCAACTTTTATAAGTTCTTGTTTGATTCTGTGAGGTGCATATGAGTAACTTCTGTGATTAGCAGAACTTCCCATTGTTCAGTGCTGACCTGCATCCTCCAAGTGGAGCTTCTGATACCTAAAGTTCTGTCTGGAGCAGAACCTAGGAGGAACTGAGTGGAATCACAGCTCCTGCCCTTCAGGGCTTCATGTGTGTGCTCAGGGTTGTTTTGTATTTTGAGGTGGACATGTGCATTGTGTTCCTGCAGTGATAGCCTGGACAAGAAGAGCTTAGATAAAAAGGCAACAGAGCACAGCTAATGGCAGGCTCAATGAGAGGCTCTGCAGATCTTTGCCTTTGTGATCTGAAGGGTTAACCTGTGATGGGAAGAGCCTTGCTAATCTTTTATTCTGTGTAGGCTGATAGAAAGTTATGGCTAGAAGTAGTGTAAGAGATGGGGTTGTCTGTCTTCTTCTCCCAAAGGAAAATCTGGCAAATTCAGGCAACTCCTGAAGGTGTTTGTCAAGCACATTGTTGAAGATTTCCTGTGTTAGACTCCAAACACCAGATTCTTTTGGTAACTCTCATTGCCAGTCTGTTTGTTCTGCAATTATAGCTTGTTATTTGTATAAATGCAGCCTAATGCATGGGTCCCTCATAAGCTGCAGCTTTAAATAACAGATTCACAGTTTTCCAGGACAGTTCAGGTGCAGTTTTGCAGCACCAAGTGTGGTGGGTGTCTTGTGCCCAATCCTTCCTGGCTTCCCACTCTCTGGAAGGGTTTCTGTTTCATGCTGCATCCCTGCATGGCAGGCTCACATGTTCTCACTGCAGTTCAGTGGTGGTTTTGTAGAGGATCCTGAGTCCAGGAGGAATCATGGATAGGTTGGTGAAGTCATTGATTTGCTGTAGCAGGACTTGAGTAACTTAGTTACTTAAAAACATGAGTTTGGGATTAACCTTTAATCCATACTCCCTGAACTGTGAAATCCACTGGCATCTCGTGGTTTCCTGTGAAACTTTAAATTTTTCCTTGTTTAAAGGGTCAGCCTGCTAATTCTGGGTTTCATGAACAGTGTTTTAATGGTATTTGCTATAAGGAACTCCTAAGAAAGTTGTTAGTATTGTTTGCTTCGCATTTGGATAATTTAGTAATACGGTTTCAAGTTTAATGGCAATTGATAGTTACTTCATTATCTATAGCTAAACTAACATTCAGTTTCCTACTTAGTTAAAATTAAAATTGGTTGGTCTAACATTATATTTAGCTTCTGTTCTGTTTGTTGATTATTATGCTTGAGAATTGTCAGCCAGCTGAGGGAGTGGAAATGTAGAAGCAGCTTTTGGTGGCTGCTCTTGGGATATTCCCTGCTCTTTTGTCCTTTAACTGATTTTTCTTTGTCATATTTTCATTTGTGTAACCTTTTTTTTCCTCTGTTGCCTTCTGTTTCATACATTGCCTCTGTTGTGCTTCCTCATACCTTTCCCACTTTAGGACCAGTTACTTGGGGTGCCCAGTGGAATTATTTGAAAGTCAAAGTGAGTAGAAAAATAGGATTAAGTGCCATTTCTAGTAGAACAATGCTGAATGTTCTGGGCTGGCTGCAAAACTGAGTTAGTGTTGTCCCTTAGTATTTCTGTGTTTGGTCTGTGTTAATATTTCTTTAGCAATGTAAATAAAAGGATTTCTTCTGACTTAAAAGTAACTCGTCATCTTTTATACACTTTAAAAGAAAACAAATAACCCTGCTTCTAACACCTGCTGGGTTTGAGTTTGTGCACAAGTGGCATTTCCCCCTGTATTTGTTAAACCTCTAAAACTTACTGCTGCTTGCTTTAATCTAGGGATGGTCAAAACTGCATTTGTGTTTTCTCTTTGTTGAATTTGTGGAATTATTTGATACACTTAAATTACACTTCACCAATTAAAAGTGACATAAGAGTACTCTGTTAATGAGATCTGGGAAAATCTTCATGAAATGTTGGGAATCTTGCAGACTTTAGTAGAAGCATCATTCCACCTCAATTCTGGCAGTAAGCAGCTTGGAGGAAATGATTCAGGAATGCTCTAGTGCCCATCTTTGTCTTTCTGAGCAATAATGGAATAGCTTGTAGTTTTTCTATTGATGTTGAAATTCCAAGATCAGGTTTTGTGGCACAGTACCTGACACATGGGCATGACAGATGTTGAAGAGTGCTGGCAGTACCTGAGTTGTTAGGTGTGGGAGATGAGAAAGCTACACTCAGAGGGTTATGTGGCTTCTTGCACTTGGCCTGGACCTGTCTTTGCTGACTTCTGGTAGAACTATTAAACTTAGGAGTTCAAGATGAGGAATTTCTCCTCAGGTATTTGTTTTGCTGGGGAAGAGGGAAGCTCAGGATCTCCTCCAGTGTGGACAGACGTAGCTGTGGCTGACATTGGCCACGTTCCTGCGGTGTTTGGCTTCAGTGGAGCAGCAGGATGCAATTCAAAGCATGAGCCATTTGCTCCAGTACACGACAGCCACAGCACCAGCTCCTGTGCAAAGGGGAAAACTGGGTTCCATGTTTGAGGTCATAATATTTCTGTGTGTTGAATTTTTGCTCTTAAGTGTTCTAGGTGCTTGCTCATCGAGTCTTTTACAAGATGTGAAGAAGGAGCAAAAGTGAAACAGGAGCAAAAGCTTTTTTTAGTGTGACCTGCATTTGAATAGTGCTCAGGCACAGTTTTCCTGTCTCCCTGAATTGTTAGATCCTTGTTTAAAACCTTGAACTTTCTCAGGGCCCTGTAGAGAGCTTCTTCCATGTTTATTTGGTTTTAAAATTAAAAAAAAAAGTTAGTTTTTGGAGAGTGGTGTAGTTAAAAAATACCTGGTTTCATAGGTAAAACTTTGTCACCTATTTGCTTTAAAGACTACTGCAATTCCTCGTATTTTAGTTCAGCAAGGTTTTTGAAGTACATACTTAGCTTTAAATTGTGTATTTTCATTAGATTTGCTAGGATTGCTCATGTGCTGAAAGTTTATATGCTTAAGTACTGCTGAATCGTGTACTAAAAAAAAAAAGATGAGATAGGAACTTTTTTTGTTTTCCTGCAAAGAAGGAACATGTGTTGTCTTGCTGAAAGTAAATGGGCTTGCTAAGTAATACTGCTGAAATCTGGCAATTCCTACTTTCAATTTAATGGTGGCTACAAATTAGCCTTGATTGCTCTGACAGTTCTTGAATTGCTGTTATCATGTTTCATCTGGGTTCTCTTCTTGTTGAAACGTGATCTAAAGAAAATACTAATTTAGTTCATGTAAAATTTTGGATTTGGATTTGAATTTTTCCTCTAAGGAAAATGAGTTTCTGTAGAGTATTTGTTAGCTTTTGGTTGCTTGGTTGTTTTTGTTTTTTTTTTTTTTGTGGGCTTGGGGTTTGTGTTGGTTTTGTTTATTTGTTTGGGGTTTTTGTTTGTTTATACACCTGTAGTTTATTTGGTCAAAGAGAATACAGCCTCTTCCTCTGCTGATTCTTAGTGAAACTTTTGTATAGGAACAAATACTGATCCAAACTGACTTGGTAGGATGTATTAATCTTGAGAATACAGGAAGAGGAGAGGAACCATCTCACATGCCTAGATTTTTTGGGGATAGTTCTGGGTGGGCAGCTGCCAGGTAATAGCTTTAGATACAGGAGTACTCTGAGCTGTGGTACCCAGGTAGTTGAAGGATTTGTGGTGTGTGTGGGATAATCCATCTGCCCTGACCTGGTACATGCATTGTAGGGAGAGAGCACTGTTTTTGATGGGGCCTTTTCTGGACACAGTGATGACTTGACAAGTGTATCACTGCTGATGTTGCTCTTAATGGATTTTTTCCCTGTTGCTTCATTTCTTGGGAGAAGTAGTATGGTGTGTGTGTGGCTGTATTTAAATTCTGTGTGAGGAATAGAGCTGTTTACTTAGCACTATTTCCTGTGAGCTTCTTTCATAAGCAGTGGGGTTTAATGAAAGCTGGACTCCGGTGGGCTTGTCTGTGTCCCTGTACCTCCTCTGCTGTAGCACCCTTGCCTGACACTCATTTAGTAAGGCCATATCTTGCCTGTTTCCCTCTGCCTATCCACAATACATCCTCTGGCATGAAAGAACTGGGAATCCTGCAGGGTCTCTTGCAAAGGTTCAGTTACCCCAGCTCACCACTTCCCTCCACTGCCAGCTGGGAAAGCACCCCTGTGGTGACAGTGTGACACCCAGGTGTGCTGCCAGGCTGGCACCTGCTGAACAGTGCAAGCCATGGTGGGGTTTCCTGCCCTCTGAAGCTCAAGAATAATTTCCTTTCTTTGTGCAAGCTGTGGAAAGACGTACACTTGTCTGTTCCTGGTCTTGACTTCTCTCATGCTTGCTTGAAATGGTTTAGTGAATTTGTGAGGTATGATTGGCACTTTGACTCATCAGCTTTCTTTAGGGAAAGGGTTAAAAATTTGGTGCTGCACAGGTTTGAGTCACTTGTCACTGTTGTACTAAAGCACTGAAATCCTGCCTAAGGCTGTACAGAGCACTGGAAGCCCTGAACAAGGTTGTATGGAGGAACAGTGGGCTTTAATTTTGAGCCGTGTTAGAGGCTTCTCTAGTACCAATGGCTTTGGTTTTATTTGTACTGACTGCTCTTTGTGCCTGTGCTGTACTTTGCTTTTCCCTTCTGCCTCTTTACTTATTATCATATAACAGTTTCCTAGGGGGGGAGAAGTGCAAGACTGTTGCTTAGCCTGGTATTCTCACCATGAAAATAAACTGGTTTTCAGTCTGGAATGCCGCATTGCCTAATTCACAGTGTTCTTTTAGCTTAGTTCAAGTAGCAAGTTTTGTTTGCTCTTTGGTTTTAGCAGTGCTGGAGAATTTGGAAATACATTTTTTCTGCTTCAGTCTTAGGAATAAGTGCCCACTTTTGTGAAGCTCAAAGTCTGTATTTTCTAAGTCTTAAAAAATTATAGCCAGGATTCCCATTCAAGAAGCTCTGATATTGTTGCTTTGGCTGAATGCCGTGTATCTTGCCTGCCTTTGCTTTTTTATTTTTTGTAGTTATTTTGATTTCTCTTTCTCTTTTCCATCCTTCCTGGCCTCGAGTTTGCCCTCCAGACAAAGAGCAGACAATGAATTGCAGTGAATGACACTTGTGAGCAAGGAAAAACTGGGTCAGTTCCAAGCTCGTGCAGGGTGTAGGTATAATAAATATAGAATCTTAGGACCTTTCAGTTGGAAAAGACCTTTGAGACTATCTAGTCCAACCATTAACCCAGCACTGCCAAGTCCACCAGTAAAACATGTCCCAAAGTGCCACATCTACACCTCTTTTACATAACTCTAGGGATCGTGACTCCATTTCTCTGGGCAGCCTGTTCTAATCTCAACAGCCGTCTTGGAGAAGAAATTTTTCCTAATGTCCAATCTAAACCTCCTCTGATGCAATTTAAGGCCAATTCCTCTTGTCCTGTTGCTTGTTACTTGGGAGAAGAGGCTGACCCCCACCTTGCTACCACCTGCTTCCATTTGTAGGGGCTGGTGAGGTCTCCCCTGGGCTCTGCTATCTGGAAGATTTTTACTGAGTGCAGAGTGTACCCTCTGAACCACGGGCAGCCAGGAGAATGCTGTGGCAAGCGGTGTCAAAGATTTACTAAAATCTGCCAGGTAAATGACATCCACAGCCTTTCCCTGGACCACTAAGTGGGTCACCTTGTCCTAGGAGGAGATCAGGTTAGTCAAGCAGGGCCTGCCTTTCATAACCCCACGCTGGCTGGGTCCCATCACCTGCTTGTCCTGTGCGTGCCATTTGTGAAGGATGATCTGCTCCATAACCTTCCCTGGCACTGAGGTCAGGCTGACCAGCCTGAAGTTCCCCAGATCCACCTTATGACCCTTCTTAGAGCAGCTGGCTGTCGTACTTGCTGATTTCCAGTCAGCAATGGTAAACTACAGAAAGTGGCTCAGTGAGCACTTCCACCAGCTCCCTCAGTGTCCTTGGCTGGATCCCATCCAGCCCCCCAGACTTGTGTGTGTCCAAGTGGCCATAGCAGGTCACTTAACATCTCCCTTTGGATTATGGGGGCTTCGTTCTGCTCCCTGTCTCTGTCTTCAGCTCTGTGGAGTGGGTACCTGGGGAACAAATATGAGAGAGTGAGGGGAAGGAGACTGCTACCATTCCTTACTGTGCTGTAAAATCTTTTGATGGATGTTGAGGTGATCTAGCATAACTTACTGTGACAGAACACTGAGTAATACTGAATGTTGATGAGTGTTACTCATTAAGGATTTACAGTTTTCAGCTGGAATGCTGTCACAATTTTAATTACTTCATGAAACAGCATGCTGAGGTCATGCAGAAAATGCCAATGCCTCTAACATGTATTGTTTATTTATTTTTGGAACTGATGCAGTCCTATTAAATGGGATTATAACTTCAGAATCTCTAATTTTCAGGAGCTGGAATTAGATTTGAGAATAGGTGTGGGCTGTGTTTTGGCTATGAGCATATCACTTGGCCTTTTTTTCCCCCCCAGACTCTGTGCTATTAGGTGCTGTTGTGCTTTCATACTCTCCTGCACATACTCAGGCCATGATTAACCAAAGCTACATGATCTAAGGGTACTTAAGTATGTTTTCAGTGTCATGGGTGAATGCCCAAGCATTTTATCTTCTGTGGAAGTGGACATGAAAATGGAATGCTCTGTTTTTTTTTTAGCTTCTATTCCTTCTGAAGGTTTTTAATTATTCTATTGGCTTTTAATTTGAAGAATAGTAAATAAAACCAGTTTTATTGAGAAACTTTAATAAACTGTCTATGAAATGGATAACTGATGGTGACACATGAGCTTCACAAATAGTTTTCTTCTCTGGATAAAGTTGGTGTTACAGTCTGCTTTCCTCCTGCTATGACTTAGTTAGAAAGTACTGTGTGTATTATTCTGCTACACTGAATGCAGCAGTGGGTGGTATAATGATAAACTCAAAAATACGTAATGGATGTCAGATTCATCAAGTGACACAAAGACCTGCTGGGAAATGAACGGTTAGTGAAAACTTCTCTGAGATCTGCAGCTGAGGGAAATACCATTTACGTCTGGCTTCTCTTCCCTGGGAGCAGAGCCCTGGTATGGGGTCGGGGGTACCTCAAAGACAGGCTAAAAACAAGAGAAGCTGTTCAAAGACCGAGTCAGAACACGCTCAGGTGCAGTTCGTAGTGAGCCTCTGAGAAATGCTCAGCAGCTGGCGTTGGGCACTGCCAGCAGGGGCGGGGCAGGACGGCCCTGCTGCTCACAGGCTGGCAGGTTTTCAGGAATTTTGTGAGAGATGCACTGTACCTGCTCCAGTGAACTTCACCTGTGGACTTGGGAGACATCCAAGTTAGGGAAACTGCTTTTTAAGTACAGAGGATTACCTTAAGGACAGTTTTTTCACATATCTGCTGGGGGCTACGTTATGATAACCATCGTGATGTTGTTGTGTTGGAAGTATTAAGAGTATTTTAAAGTTTATGTAACTGTAGTAAATACCAGTCTAGAGCAATATTGATTGTGTTATGCTTCCTCTTGAGCATAAATATTAGCTATAAAGCTGTGTGTGTGTGTTTGATTGATGGCAGTGGGTGTGGTGTTCCTTCTGTTTTGTTTCTGGTACTTGTTTGCAGGCGTTTGGTGAGCACTGGTGTTCAGCAGGATCTCCAGGAGTGAAGGACTTAGGGAGCTGGGCTTCTTGCTGGCAGGGACTGGGATCTGATTGTACTCATGCAGTGTAGCATGGCTCAGGGTGTATATAAACTGTGATTTCAGAAAAAAAAATCTTCAATTTTAGTAAACTTGTTCCTAAATGTGTTAAAATATGAAAGGATAGTGCAACATGTAGGTACAGGTCTTAAATATGTAAGCTGAGTATTATAAAACATAAGAAAGACCTGTCAGACAAGTTAAAATCTGAATAAGAAGAGTTACTGGTCTAAGCACTTGTAGTTAGAGTTTTTGTTAATGCTTAATCAGCTTTTGATGACTGTAATTGCCTCTTGAAATCTGAGCAGAATATTCTCTTACAGGTTGGTTCATCCAGTCTGGGACAATGAGTGACTTACACTGGGAAAGGAGGAAGTATTTTTGTCTTTTGTTTTCCTTTGGTCTGTAAATAAAAACGATGCCAGAGGATCTACCATGTCCAACCTTGAGAAAGGTGATCAAAATAAGCAAAGTAAATTTGATGTATACACAAACCTTCCATTGTTCATTAAAAGCTTACATATAAACCAAACCATGTACTTCAAGTACAGCTTATCTCTTCCAGTACATGAATTTCAGAGTAATAGCTTATAATTGAAATAAAATTAAATGCTAGGTGTACATTTAATCAAATCTCAATTTCTGTACAAATGAAGCTCAGCAGACAAGAACAATTAATGTAGCAAATAAAAAAATTACATGTCTTTGTGTTAAAAACTGAAATAGATTTAAATTTATACTTGCTGTGTAGACATTAACATCTAGTGCATCTGTGGTCTTAGCTACTAAAAGACAATCTTAATGTATCAGACTGTACTAACTGGTGAATCCTTTAATAAAGAAAAGTTCAATAATTGCAGCCAGAAGAACCCAAACTTTCATAATGAGTGATTGTAGTCACTGAGTTTAATTCCTGTATCAGAGCAATTGAATTGAGAGTTATATTTTGAAGGCTTTATTTTCAGCCTCTGGTTCCTCATCTGTACCTCTGAATTCATGAATTGCTCTGATATCAAGGTTTTTGTACTGCTGGAGGTTTATATATTAGAGCTAGGAACATAGGTGAGGGGAATGTTCTTTTGTCAGGGATACATTTCTGCTTTAGGATCTAGTGCTCCTTTTTCCACAGGTTTCTGTACTGTTAATCTTTGGTGTCTTGAAAATATAAAGTTGAAATTTAGATTTTGAGAACTTTGATGTGTTCACCTAATGCTTTACAGTAGATGTTTATTACATGTGCCCGAGATAAGGCCTCCGTCATTTTTATTGGATGTAACATTTCTTCCAGCTGATTTTCTTTTGTATCTCTGTTTTCAATTGAAGGAGGATAGATAATCCTGCTAAAACAGTATCAGAGTTTTTTCATTTACCCAGCAGCTTATCTTTGCAGGAAATGTGTCCAGCTGCTGGCTTTTGCCCCTTGCCACGAGCTGTTCCCCCCTGCCCCTTCTCTCACCCCAGTGATGTGTGACCTGGTACCAGCCCTTTGTGCCTCAGAGCTGCCACCCTGCCCCTCACCTGAGGCTTCTCTGATGCTGTGGAGGTGAAGGTCTCAACTGTTTAAATATTTTCTGCTAGAACAAGTATTTAAAATGATAGACACATTAGTAGATGTTCTGTCTTTGGTGGCAGACAACTATTATGATGCCCCAATTCCATATTAATGGATACTGGATTTGTACAGCCCTATTTCTGCTGAATTAGCTGGAGCATGCAATCTTTCTGGTTGCAGGGGGACAAGCCAGAGCTGATCTGACTTAATGTGGACAGACAGTAGCTAATTTGATCTAAAGCTTGCTGTTTCAAAGCCAACTGATCACATTCATTTAGGAAACTGTACCAGCAAGGTGAACTTGTTTGAATCAACACTTTGTCTCATCTGTGTCTGTTACAGCCATGCTTTGGTATTGGAAGCTCTAAAATGAGATGTACTGTGCTGAAAAAGTAGTTTCACATACTGGATATGGATCCTCCCTACCTTTCTTTAAAAACAACTGTTTTGAATAACCATTTATGTCTTATGTCTTGCATAAAAAGGGGGCAGATTAATAAAAAATTAGTTTCAGTTTAGATGTGAGCAGGAGGTGTCTTAGTCCAAATTAACTTCAAAAGTCTTAAAAATGATGCAGAAAATACAGGTTTCAGGTAGTGTAATGCTCAGGGCAGCTCATTGACCAGGATGCATCTGCTGCAGGAAGGATGCACTGCGGCTTCTCAGTGCTTGGGCTCCAGGAGGAAAATGTTCTCTATTACACAGAGGGGGAGTACATGAGATTGTTAAACCTGAAAGGGCTTCCTGGATCATTTTATAGTGGCCAAAATGTTTGTTTTGTGAAACACATGAAGCTGGCTGGAAATTAGAGGGAGCAGGTGTGCGTGTATGTTTTATTCATCTATCATGAAGTCCTTCCTGTGGATAATGCTTCTTGTAAATGGGGGTTTTTTTTTTGAGTACTTAGCAGAAAATCAGGAAATTATCCTTCTGTAAAGAAAATTCAAAAAGCTTGTTCACCCCTGTGTTGAAATACATGATGAGTTCTGTGAAACAGCTGGCATTCAACATGCAGTGGGCAAAATCTTCAGAACAAAAGCTCTCTGTGACAGTCTAAGCAACCACCTTGAAAGATGATGTTTTTCCTGTATGAAACCTCAGTTTTCCTGTTAGTCAAAAATCTTGTTGGTTTTGCTGCTGGCTAACTTAGAAAAATATGTGACAGCTAATGCAGATGAAGGCCTCTGGTTTGTATGGCACTGTCTAAATTAATGTATAATCTTGTCATTACTGCTTTAATGAAGTAAATTTCCAACTGTTTTGTAAGTTTTCTTTTCTATTTCGAATTACAAGTCCACAACTAGCCTTGGTAAGACTTCTTTCAGATGAGTGACTTGTGGACAGGTTATATTATCTAATAATGTGTCCCAGCAAGTTGGTATTGGTTTTCTTTTGGCCTTCACTTGACAGTAAGTCTTACCTTGGGTTCTATATTTAGCTTGTAAAATTGATGATCTGAATCTGATTTCAGTTTTTTTGCTCTTTTTATATCAAGTTAAGGAATGTCTTGTTTTCTGTACCCAATTAATAGTAGAGAAAGGTGAAGTGTTACCAGAGAACACACTGTTGTTAATATTTCTGATAGACACTTGTTCAGGTACAGGTGTGCAGGTGAACAAGCAGGTTGCTTGGGGAATAAACACAGTGTCATCATGAAAGCACAGACCCAGCAGTTCAGCTGGCTTCCTCCAGGTTCATCCTGTCTGTAGCCTTTGGCAAACTGCAACTTTTCTGGACTTTGCTGTAACCATGGCAGGAGGATGCACTGGCTGGTAAGATTGTTGAGGGTTAATGTTGTAGAAGTGCTTTGAGATAGTGAAATGCAGATACTATCATGACACCTCACTGCTTCAAATGTTTTCATGTTCTCACACTGCCCAAACTTTGTGATGTTTTGTAAGTTTATACTCTGTATAGTGCAAAAACTACAATTGCTGCTATTTTCAGTGTTTCAGTTGTCTCCTTTCTTCCCAGCAAATGCCAGATGATTTTAATTGCTCTGCAATAAGATTTCAGTGTACAAAATTTCACCCTGTAGCATAGCAAAGACTGCATTTAAAAGAAAAAGAAGCTTTTTATGTTAGCATTGCACATGTGAATCATAATACTGCTGGATGTCACTGATCACATTGTATGTGAACACTGGGGAAGGTTCCATTTCCACATTTTCACTTCGAGGCAATTGTTGCCTTTGGCTTAATGTTGTCTTGTGCTTCTGCTCCAACAGCTGCTTGCTCTTAGCTGAACTTGTGCCATTATGTGTTTACTAATGATTTTGAAAATATGAAATGTTTCTACATTTAACAGCTGGTGGAAAGTGTGGTTTTAGTGCTGTGAGGGGGGTGATAGTTTTAAGGTACTGTCTTCATCCTTTCTTGCTGTGATTTATCAACAAGATCTGACCTGTGATGATATCTAGCTCTAAGGACAGAAGTGGACTAATATTTTGAAGTCTTTGCTATTCTTCAAAAGAACTGAAAATATATGGGTGAAGAAACAGTTTTTCTTTACCACACTGCTGGAAAGTACATAGTCTGACCATGTGTTAAGTGATTACTTGCATTCCGGGAAAGATGGATGGTCACATAATGTTGTACTGTTCAGTACTGCTCATACATCTTCCTGACTCTTGTCCTGCTGCTGGCAGTGTGACTTGCCTTTTCAATGATAGAGATGGGCTTGAGATGTTTTCACTTATCTGCTGTTTTAACTTAAAAATAGCCTACTGATGTGAAATGTTTCTCAGGGTTTTGGAGACCAGCACATACTCTGTGCATCCTTGCCTCTCCCAAATATCTCCATTCCTTGGCCAAGTATCTTACAACTTTGTATAGACTTCCATCTATTTTAATGTCTGTATCTTACCACTGGTGGCTCTGGCTCAGGATGGCTCAGGATGGCTCAGGAGGGCTTATTGACAGAGATTTTAATTTCACATATTTCTTTGTGTCACATTTACCCCCTCTGCAGCAGAATTGCGTAGCAGTTCATGCTCCTTGGTCTGAAATAATTAGTGCATCTGACAGCATGATCTCTGTTGGGAACAATGGTACAGCTGGTCTGAAAGGTGTTTTAATAGAAATGTTTTGTACTCTTCCATGTATCCACATTCTTCAGAGAGGAGTGTCTCTAATACAGGAAGTAATGACATTACAGCATGTAGCTGGCATTTTTTTAATGCCCATAATACTGAGATGGAGTCATCCTTTTATCTGAACCAGTCATATGTAATTGTACATAAAATAGTAATAGCATGTATGAAATTGCAGACAGACAAAAGTATTCTTGATAGTTTTTCCCCTGTGCAGGTTGGCATTCCTGGTGGATGCTGCCTGTGAAGCCAGAAGGCTGCATAATAACTGTTCACAGGCTGTATGTGTGATTCCATTGAAATCAAGCAGTAAAAGAAAAAAATCAAGTTTATTTTGAAGTATTGAATTTTGTCATCACTGCAGGTGAATGCAGTGGAAACCTGGAGCTGGGCTGAGAATAGTCTTTGGTGTGTTAAAAGATCTACCACAGGCCCCAGTATAAATTCTGAAACTGTAGTAGCAGGACTTTCTAAGGAACCTCCCACTGTGTCCTGACCTTGTGCAAAAGTGGTGAAAGAACCTGCAGTGATTTTCCAAATGGTGCTTGAAATCTGAATGCTTTCAATTTCAGCTTGAGGTTTTGTACTTGTTTGGTGGTTTGTGTATTTTTTTTTTCCACTAAGTTAGAAGGAGATTTAATTAACTCATAGAGATTAGATTTGAAATTATTTAGCTTAAAGATAGATTTAAAATTTTCTCTCTTGCTATGTTGGGCAAGTGAAACTTCTCCTCCATTTCTTACCCTCCCTACCCCAACTGTTTTATTCCCCTTTTCCTCTTCAGGCTAAATAAATTATTTCATATTTTATTCTGAGGGGGAAGTCATTATGACTGGGAAGTGTATTTTTTTCCCATTCCCCCTGTGCTCATTCTCTGGTAGCTGTTTGGGCTGAGTGAAGCTCTAAATGGGTGAGAACACTCTTGTTGTGCTGTCAGGTCTGTTGTTGCCGTCAGGAGTCTGGCAGGTCCGTGTGAGTTCTTAGCATCTTGTGACCTGAATGTTTGCTCTGAGTAGGTGGTTGCTAAGAGGATGTGCCTGCTTTTATTTTTCTAGAAGAGCAGGTCTGTGCTTTATAGAGGAACCAGTAGTAGGACTGGATTTTAGTCTAACATTGAATTAGAAGCCTGTTATCAATATGTTGTACCAATTACTAGGTGTATGTGTACAGCTTTTATTGAGAGTGCCCGATGACTGGGTTTATTATGCCCAGTCATGTTGTTTGAACACTTAAATGTGACCTCTGTCTTGATTTAGCTTAGACATGTGTTTCAAGAAGTAACAACTGCAATTACAGTCTGCTCTTACGTTTTAAACTGTGGTTGAGAGAATGCATATCTATATTTTAAATTCTTTTTTAGTGATTTCCTTCTGCAAGACAGTTGCCTGCTGGATCCATTCAAAATCAGTGTTTTAGATATAATTTTTTTTTTCTGTTTAAAAAGGTGCTCATTCTCTAGACATAAATTACCTGGGATTAGTGCAGCTCATTGAGAGGAAAATGTGCTAAATTGCTCAAAAACAGTGGTTGGAAAATTGACAACCACTGTCAAGAAGAAAGATGGACAATGATGGTCAGGTGCAAAAGGAGCCTGGGGATGGCAGACGGGCTGTGAACAAGCTTAGAATTGTTCACTTTTTTAGACAGACCTTTTTCTTCCCTGCAAAATATTTTGAGGGACATAAAATGGAGCTGAGTTACTAGGTTCTGGCATTTGATAGATGGAATTGAAAAAAAAAAAGGTTTTAAAAAAGCCATACTTTTTATAATGCTAATTAGGTGTGACAGTGCAATGATAGCAAGTAGGCAGTGAACTCACAGAAGCAGGAGCTACATGTTTGCAAATAGTGACAGTTTCTAGTAAAGGATATGTTCACATAGAGAAATTCTACAAAAGAGTTGAAGCTAGAAAGTGAAAACAGGTTCATGGATATAGATACTGTTTTACAAGCGGTTCTGTGTAATGTCTCTAAATCAGACTGGACATTTGTGCAAGTCTAGTGGGTTCTGGCATACACAGTGATTAGAATGGAAATAGGATTCTGAGGCTTTTGCATAATGTAGTGCTTAACTATCGAAACATATTTTTGTTGAACTTCAGCTCTGAGAAAATTGCACAAGCACTCCTCAGTGCCCCACAAGAAGCAATTGGGTAATGCTGTGGTAATAGCTGCTCACAGGCTCTCTGTATCAGGAAGGTTTTACCATGGATGTCTTGAGAGAATTATTTCCCATACCCTTCTGGCTGTTAAAACCACAAACATGCAGTTTAGGATGTGAAGTGATCTGAAGGAATTTTTGTGCGGCAGAGTTAACCAGAGATGTTTTTTTTCTGTTACGCCCCAGTGATCCATTACGTGACAGGTGATTAATACATGTATAAATTCACAAGAATGAATACCATTTCACACAAAGCACATTTTTTCCTCCTTTCGCAGAGCTCCGCTGCACGCCAGGGCAGTTTGCCTGTCGGAGTGGCACCATTCAGTGCATCCCTTCAAACTGGCAGTGTGATGGATGGCCCACCTGCGAGGACGAGAGCGATGAAGTTGACTGCCCAGGCAAGTGAATCTAAGGGAGTGCTCAGCCCTGTGCCAGCTGACTTTGCAGCAGTGCTTGGACTCTTTCAGGTTGTTTGGTTATTTTTATTTGAAACTGGTGGCTGTAGCCATTATTAACAAAAACTGAGTTGGCTTCTCTTCGTTTTGAGCAGCTAATGCCACAAACAGTTTTTTGCTTGTCTGAATTATCCTTCCATTCTTACGGACAGAGCAGGTATCCTGAAGGCAAGGAGAGTTTGTGGTCTAAAAAGAGACTTTCCTGACAAGCAAAAAATTTGCAGTTAAAGTGAGATGACACATAAGCCTGTGGTTAAATTTGGAATTACTGATTTGGTTGTATATCACTCAGACAGTGCTGGGTGACGTTGCTGGACTTGGGTAGAGAGCTTGTTTTATTGCCCCCTCTTCTGATTATGCTTCTTGTGCTTAAGTGGAGAACTTTGTTCTGCCAGACAAGCTGGTGTATTTGCACTTCATAAACTCCTGTGACCATATGCTTTGAGGAGCCTGTCACCAGCAGTGGATCTCGGGTAAAGCTACTGGATACTGAGCTGTGCTTAAAAATAAGCAAAGAAATATTGTGACTGTACAATCACAATTTTCAGCATTTTCAGTTGTTCAGTTCTTGAAAAACAGGCTAGTGCAGATCTTTCTGTGTATCGTAAAAGTGAACTGACCTGTAATTTTTTTTCTGTTAAGAACAATGAGACAGGTATCTGAAAGCATGAATTCAACTGTGACACAGTTCAAAACTTTTTATGTTTACAGTGTGACTAAATTACATTCAGAAACTCTATTAAGAAGTTCTTTGCCAGTGAACTACTTAATTTTCTTGGCAGAGAATCACGTGAACTCTGTGGCATTGCCATAACAGCATTAGGTCTGTCATCATTCTGAGTTCTCAGCTATTTTAGAGAGGTGTTACAAAATAGTAACATTGATGTTTTTACAGCAACCAACTCTTATAAATATTCATATTATCTAAAGGAATTAGAGAAATAAATCTAACACTCAGACTTTGAAACTGCTAGAGTTAGCCATCTCTCCAGTGTGTACTATGGAAAATAATTAAAAGCATGTCTGTGCTCTTTTAAGAAAACTTTTTGTTAGTTTGTCTGTGTGAATGTGCAGCAAAGGGGAGAAACAGTTGGTAGTTTCTTCTGACACTGAAAATTAAGCTGTGCCATTGATAGTCTGTTTAAGGATATTCTTTACAATGTGGATGTCCTAAAGAAAATTGCTTTTATAGCTGTGCTGTTACTCTTCCTTTTTAGCTAACTTTGGCCAAAGGTGAAAAAGCTATGGACCTAATAAAATTCTGGAGTATAATGGGATTCAGTAGCTAGGGGAAGGCAGAGTTATGTTAATGTTTGGATTTATTCAAAAAGCACTGAAGACTTTGCTTGTGGGAACATTTGAACTTCCACATCAGTAGAAAACTATTTTTATCTTCTCCTGTTCCTGATGTATTAGTCAGCAGCTTAAGTTGTTGCCTGGAGTATGCACCAGGATGGTGTTGACTAAGGACTGGAGTTCCAAAGAATATTTGGTATATGGATAGGAGGAGGATTTTATGGGAGTAACATTTCTCAATACATAGGTTCTGGTGTTGTGTTTGGGGTGCAGGTTTCACTGGACTGTCTAGCCTGACATGATGGTGCTTGAACTTGAAGGTGAAAGAAATGCAATGTGGGAGAGACTTGATTCACCAATACGTCTGTGTGCAGGAATAGAATAACATCTGTAAATACCAGAGGGGGAAATGATGGACAGCAGAGAGAAGGAAAGTATTCCACTTGATGAGAGGAGTAATTAGATAAGTAATTGGTGAAAAGGCTGTGCTCAGTAAAACAGCCAGAAAGCAGGTGTGGTGTTTGTGAAAGAACTGAGATATTTGCACAGTAATGCAAGGAGTGCAGCCAGCAAACCAGAGGAACAAGAACTACTGGTGTAGGATGTGAGAACTGTTTTACCTGTAACAAAAAACTTGGTGGGGTTGCACCGTGACCTGCACTGGGTGTTGAAGAGCATGTGTTATTCAGAGCTGTCAAGAATGAGGAGAGATTGGTGTGCATGGGAATGCTGTGCTGGGGCATAAAGAGGAGTAGCATCAATGAAAGTAAACCTGAGAACAGAATCAGTTTGGAAGAGCACAGTGTGCTTGTGTTGAGGAGAGCAATAAATGCATGAGGAGTCACAGGAGAGACTGTCTTGGGACATTGATTGGGGAGCTAATGCTACTAATAATAGTAACATAGTCATACTCAGGAGTGGCAACTTTCTTTGGCCACTGAATTAACAAGAAATGATGCAGCTTTAAATTTAGAAAATACCTTTGGATTAGATGAGCAGTTGTGTGATGATTCAGCTTAATGTAAATACTTTAATTAAAAAGTTCTTCTCTTCAATAAAGGCAGGCTGAACACTAAAAGAGCTAGTTAGTGAAGCCACCTGGGCTTGTGAAACTTGGAGAATTACAATATCTTTAAATTAAAAGGCATGCAAACTCTCTGAAGTATGAAAAGAAAGCGTGCAAGAAAGGGCCCTGAATCTAGTTGGGAAGCTTGTTAATCTTCAGCCTTTGAGCCACTAATGGCACACTCCAATATGAGCAACTAGGAAGAGTTCAGTGGCAGTGAATTATGGTTTTGTGGTGGTGTTAAAAATATATTTCAATGACCACTTAGTCATGTTGGTGTTTTGCAAGGTTTATTACTAAACCATTGAAAGTTGTTTGCCACTGTTGGTTTACCTTTTTTGGGTCTAATTTCATTTGTGTTAGTAACAAAGGTCCTATTAAAAGAAGAGGATCCATTATTAATAAATTAGTTTGGTAATCATGTCTTGGCTAAAGTACAAAAAACATTCCAAACTGTAAGACTTTTTGTTTGAATTTCTTCTGGCATTTTTTTCAGAACACAAGTAACACATTTAATTCATTGACAATCCGAGTAAGTGTATGAGATGTCTATTTTTTTGCTATATTTCTCTGAAGATTGTCATTATAGCTTCTTTTATTCTTACTGTCTCTTATCACAATGACCATTTTCCTTTAAAACATGGAACTCCTCTCAATCCCAAATTTGCTATGTGCAAAGTACTGTTCCCCCTGCCCTTCCCACTAGGCACCCATGTGTCAGTGCAATCTGCAGCAGTGATTACCCTCAATTCATCTCTGATAGACTAAAACCAGTGGCTGCTTGCTCTTGTGAGCAATACTAAAAATTGCTGGGAGGGTTTATGATGTGGCTTGTGCCTGTGACTCGCTTCTACTTAAGCAGTGGAGCTCCCAGAAATTTGTGGGCTCTTCCATGTCAACAGTAATTGATCCTAAATATAGTTTATCCCAAAGTGGTGTATTCTGTGAAATGGTTGAAAAAGGCATTAATGTCTTAAACAAGGACTTTTACAATTGGGAATTTATTATTTCTAATCACTTTCTCTCATGTTTCTACACAAGCAATCAAAGTAGAAACATAACTTTTTCACCTTTATAAAAGTTCTGTATTTAAACCCATAAGAGGGAAGGGATCTGCAGTTTACCTTTTACTGCTTATTGGATTTCCAGCTTTGCTTCTACCAGAATATCAGATCAGCTTCTGCAGATATCCTACCTTCTTTGCAGGCCTTCTGGTCTAACTCATTTTCAGGAGGCTGAGCAGAGCAGCATTTATTATGGCTCTGGCTGTGTTTCCCAAACTGCAGGCTTGATGTTTTTTTCTGTTGCCTGTGAATGAAAATGGATGTCTTAAATTCTAGTGCCCTTCATAAATCCTCTCCATTTCAGTTTTACATCTTTCCCTTCTGATGAAGCAGCAGCTGCAGCAACCTGTTTTGAAGTGATCAAAAACAGCTTTGTGTTTTGTTTCACCAAGGATATTTTGTATGTTTCAAGTGACTCTTGACATTTGTGCACTTTTTAGTACATCTCCTTTTTAAAAGCTAGGTATTAATGATAAAAACCTCTGAGCATTTCCACACCTTTCCTGAGCCCTTGCTGAACTCCTGTTTTTTTTTACCCTACCTTGTGGTGTTTTAATTATAAGCTGTTTTCTGCCAGTCCATTATCTTGAATTGCACTCAGCACAGCAGGATGCTGTTCTTGCCTGGCATTGATGTCCTAGCACAATGCAGTTGATAACACACAGCATGGAGCTGCTTGATCTGAGAAGAATCACTCCTCTCTAGGAGCTTCTGAACTATGTTTCCAAATACTGAAGCACAGAACTGGACTTAAACTTGAAGTTTTCTCACCTCTCAGATTACCAGATGGAATTAGAAGCTTTCTAAGCTTTCAGTAGATAGTATGCTGGACAGAAAATTTGAAGCATAGGGGCAAGGCAGCTTTTATGTAAATTTTGAGAATATGTGTGTTTAAACAGGAACAACTCAAATCTTGGATCTAATAAGATGAGGCAAGACCTGGTTGCTTTACAAGCAGTTTAGTTTTGACATCATTTGACATAGTACATCCATCCTTATGAAGGGTTTTCTTGAATGACTTGACATCTGTGACACAGGAGTTTTGCAAAAGGTAGAAGGAGCCATCAGCATGGCAAACTTCCATTCTGAATGGGTAGCTTCAAGTTTTAAACAACTGAAAATAGTCACAGAACCACCACTGTTGGACAACTTTCTCTTGAGGTATAGCCCTGTACTTTGACTCTAATTGTGCTTGAGTGAATTAGATAGCAACTGTAAATTGGAAGGAGCTGGGTGAATACTAATTGTGACTTAGTATTAATTGGGAAACAGACTGAGGGTTGCTTGTGTTCACCACACTAATATTCAAAGGGTGAAAAAAAGTAGTGCCCCATGAGTTTTTCCTTGAACCTATTTTTTCATTTTCTGCACCAATCAGCCAGCAAATGACATTTCTGGAGTAATTATATAAAGTCAAAGAAACAGATCTGTATCTGTCTTGGCTATTAAAAATACCACTGTTGCTGTTAATTGCCTGTGGTTGTAGTATTTAGAAGAATAAAGATCTTAGAAAATAACTGATCTTCCAAAATTCCATTGCTTTCAGGATATGAAGTGTGCATGTAATCATGGAAAATTATAGCCTTTTCTTTGTGAAACACTCAAACATGGTTATGTTCTGATCTTCTGAGTTAAGTTGTTATCTAAAGATGAGTCCATGGCACTGTAATTTAATATTAAAGATAAAATTATTTGTAAAAAAGAAATAGGAACAGCAAAGTACATGGAAAATTTTTCCACAGAGTATTGTAAAAGTAAAATAGAAAACCAGTCCAATTACACCTTTGCCACCAGAATCTGCAACAGCTTTTCATGGCAGTCAGGTGACTTAGAGGCTTGTTAGCATCCCTTTATTGCCCTGGAAAAAGTTGCAGTCATTGCTTTTCTTGGGAGACAGATATTCAGGTCAAATAGAAACAATTTAATATTTGAAGAGCACCAGTTTATTAAGCAGCTGACAGTGTTGGACTTGCAGAAGTGACTTGTGGTGGCTGCTTTGTGCCACTTCAGTGCTGGTTTCAGCAGCGAATCTGCTGACAAGGGCAGATGCTGAGGAAGGAGTGAGTTCCGCTTCCTGGGTGCGGACTGATGGAACTCTCTCTGTGTGGGATCTGTGTAGCTATTTTTTCAAAGCATCTGGCATAAATTCTGTTAATTTAGGATGTTAGCCTGTGTAACCCTTCCTTAACCTTGCATGTTAAAACCTGTGAACTTTTGTTTTATTCCTGGGGGAGATAAATTGTTAAGTCCTCGTGGGCGTTCTGTTTAGCTGTGGAGGGTCAGCCATATGGTGCTGCATCTGCTCTCACTCCTGAAAGGGAACTGATTCTTCATGTGTTTGGTTCTGACTGGTTCTTTGGGTCTAGCTGTTACCATTTAATGCCATGGGAAATTAGAGCTCCCCGTGCTGAGCTCAGTAGAATTTGATAAAGCATTCTACATTAGTTAGTGTTATTTTTAAAGTCTTGCTATAATTGAAGATTTGCTTTTTTAGCGTCTCAGTATTGCTCTGAAAACCATAGTGTAAATAGTTCTACTGAACCATTAGGATTAAAAACAGATTCTAAAACTAAAAATAGATTAGCCTTTAAAGTAATAAAAAATCAGTAATCTTCACTGTCAAATTGTTTTACCATTTTGTTTCCTTTGAAATGTACACTGTCTGAATTTCTTGGCACTGACTTCTTGCTTGTGATAGATAGCATATCCTAACAGTGAACACTAGAATTGCTGCTTTATTCCTGTAAGGCCATGTGAGTGTATTATGCACAGCCATTCCTTAATGGGTGATCTCTGTAGACATGTAATTCCTAGGATAACGTGATAATTAAATAGCCCTTGCTTATCCCATTAACCCGGGGCAAACTCAGTATGCTAGAGCCAGATGAATGCAAAATGACTCTGCTGTTCCTGGGCTCCAGCTAGGGATTTTTTTTTTTTGCTCATCAGTGCCTACATTTGTTCCAAGGAGCACACTGTTTGATGTTAGGTCTTGTGGAGGTCTTCCCCCAGGTAATGCTCTGAACAGCCTGCAGCTGGGGTTTAAATTACCATGGAATTGCTGTGGACCTCTTGCTTTCCAAAGATAGTGTGAAAAGAGAGTTTTATTGACATGGTTTCATATATATTTCAAACAGGTGTAGTTAAACTTGTTGAAGAAGACTGTGTAGCTTCTCTTTATTTGGGATCATGACTTAGTTTGTTTGGTTTAGCGAGGCTAAATGGAGCTAATCAGCTTTAAAAGAAAATAAGCAGATTTTTTTATATAGAAATGAATGTCTACATAGCTCTGTGCTGGTGAAACCCTATTACCTTCAATAACATCTAGTAGTATTAAGTAACATACAAGCAGATATTTATAATGCTTATATTCCTGGGTTTTTAATTTTTCTCTTTTTAAGGTTAATCCCTTGTTTCCACATTAATCTTTCTCGGTGTCCATCTTTCTCTAAGGTTTCTCTCCACCACCGTGCCAGCCTTCCTCCTTAGGAACCTGCTAGTTTTCCTGGCTATGGCCCCCCCTGCAGTGCCTCCATCTGAACTGGGTGTTCCTTATTTATTCCTGATAGGCACATGGAGTCCTCCAGTCCTTTTCTTGAATCACATTTTACACCCTGTTCTTCCTAAGTTACTGAATCCGGTTGTCATGTACACCTGTTACCCTGACACTGAGATGAGGGGGTGTGGGGGTTTATTTCACCAGTCATCCACTGACTTTTCATTTAGAAGCTTGAGAGTGGATAAAAAAGCCTTGTTCGTTTGGCTGAAGATGGGTCTCCTTTCCTGGTTTTAATTACATCCTACATCTCTGAGCATGTGTTGGAAAATGTATTGGAGGAGTTGTCCTATGTCCTTGAACACACAGCTAAGGAACAAAGCAGCTGGAGAGTGGGTAGTTCTGTAAACAGGAACAGATACAATGTGCTGGGGATGATGCATTTACTGCAGCAGTTGAAATGATGAGCAGCAAGTCCTGTGTACAATTGCAGGCTGGTGAGAATCTGCCAAAATATTTAGTTTACCCTGCACAACTCATGTAATGCCTTGTTGGTTCTTTTCAATTGAAGGTATTTCAGTTACCTGCTGAGTAAAATGGCCAAGCTGTTATTGCAGGGACCTGCCATCTTTGCTTACCCGAGTCATGTATCACATACTTCTTGAATTAAAACCCAGAGAAAGTTTAATAAAATGAAATCTACCTTTGCTTGCATCTTTCACCAGTACTAACTATTCCTCCTGAAACACAGGCTTGACAGGGGACCAGCGAACTTACCATGGGAAGGAGAATGTGGACTCGAGGCACAATCGAGGGAGAGGAGGAGAGACCACCCGCTTCCACACCGTCAACGTGGCACAGCCGGTCCGCTTCAACAGTAAGTTGCAGACTGGGAATTCTGGGCCGTCTTTCTGCTAATTAATTTAGAAATTTAGGCTATTTTAAAATGAAAAGGTAATAGTGTTTCTTCTTTCATAGCTTTTTGACCGAACTTTGACATGCAATGCTATTTCAAGTGTTCCTGCATTTTTTATATCTGTCCTGCATGGTTTATATACCAGACCAGTACATGCAAAGAATGCTATGTCCCTGTTAATCCTCTTGTGAAAGCAGAGTTGCCATTTTCTGTTACAACTCATTGCAGTTACAGAAAACAGAATAAAGATGCTTGAGAACAGAACTGTGAATTGCAATGAACAGAAAACATTTTCTGAATCCTGAGTTTCTTAGGTAATGCAAAATTAATAGTGCAGATGCAGGTGCTAAAATCATATTTCACATCTATTTTAAATGTCATCCTCCTCTCTTGTGATTGTCTCTATTAGTAACCCATCACCTCCAAGAATGTTGGTCAAAAGCCCATGGGCCTGTTTCATTCAGAAATGCCTCAAGGCTTTGTTTCAGGTTCCCTCAGTTGAGTTAATTGAGAGAAAGCAGAGACAGCAGTTCACACCATCACCATCTTACTTCCTAAAAATCTCCTTTACAGTGATGTTTTTTCCAAAGCAACCAAGAATTTCCCTGGAACTCCTATTGTCTTTAATGATTGACTCTGGGAGCAAGATTATGTGAATACTCTTGAGACTGTAGGAGTAGGTTGAAAACTTCACAGCAAGTTGGATGTATTGCTAATCACCTAATAGAAAGACAGTCATTAAATTGGCCACCTCTGGGGGTTTTATGCTGCTTTTTTTTTTTTTTTTTTTGCTTGGATTGATCAAATTTATTGGTTTTATAAAGATGTGCAGGGAAACATCTTCCACAGTAGATGGTCAGTCTTAATTAAAGATTTTAAAGGCTGTGACAATGTGATGGAACTTTACTAGGAGCTTCATCTTTTTAAAAACATGTAAAAAAATCAAAATTTATCAGAAGCTGTGGTAAAGTTAGTCTTCAGGGATCTGTAATGTGTGCACCTCCTCCTGCAGAGGTGAAGTGCACACACTGTTATGTACAGTCCCAGTGATTATTAATTAGGATGCATTCTCTTAAAGATCCTAATTTGGGGGGAATGGTTTCCCTTCTATTCTTCATGTTTCCTAGGAAAGTGCCCAACAGGGTGGCACCACTATGAGGGCACAGCCAGCTGCTACAGGGTGTATCTAAATGGGGAGAACTACTGGGACGCTGTGCAGACATGTCAGCGCGTGAACGGATCCCTTGCCACCTTCACTGCAGACCAGGAGCTGAGGTTCATCCTGGCACAGGAGTGGGACTTGGAAGAAAAAACATTTGTAAGGAAGGACCAGCGTAGGTGAGTAGGAAGAAAAGGACCAAGATCTCACGTTACAGAGAATGGTTTCTGTGTGGTACAAATACTGGTGGTTCGGTTTGTGGAGAACATCTAATGGTAAAATGGACATCAGGTGAATAATCCTGTGTGAATGTGCTGGTTGGCTGTTTGGCAGTGCCCCATCTGCAGTTTATGTTAATTTAATTAATATTAACAGATGATTCAGCAGAGTCTTCTTATCTTCAGGTTGTCTTAGCAAAGTTCAGATGTCTTGAACTGCATCAGGGAAGGTCTATAAAAATTAAATTAACAATGACTGCTGCTGCAGTACCTTGTATAGAAATAATTATTTTAATTTTTCACCGAGATTTTGATTTCCATGAAGTACCTGTAGCTCTAACGAAGAGCAACTTTGAGATAGGAATGTAGTAAAAAGGCATTTTGAGTTGCAGCTACCATGTTTGGGTGGCTTTAGATATTTCATTCTGTTAGTTCACAACAAACAATTCCTTCTTTTTCTGCATATGGGTTCTTTGTCACTCATGGGCTGCCATGAGAGATCACCAGGAGTGGCTGAGTAATGGAGTATTTCTGTCTCTGGAGAATTAAATGGTTTGATCCAGAACAGTCTGACCTAAGTTGTTTATGTTCAGAATACTTGACTTCTGGATGCTGCTGTGTGATTTTTGGATTTGAGATACTGAAGTGCTGTTTATGAGTAGAAATAAAAGACGCAGTCAGTAATAATTTTTAAACCTAGAAAACTACTAAGTATTTTATCAAGTATTTTCCTCTGTTCCTCAACTGTAGTCTCTCTACATTGCCAATGTATGAGGCAGAAGGATAAGGAAAAAGTCATCAGAATATTTTGAAAATTAGCTCTTATGAAGACATTAGCAGGTTCTGTATCAATTAATTTGCTACTCTTTTGGCCTGTATCTTTAGAATGTAACTTAATTTGTTTTGCAGGTTCTGGGTGGGATATCAGTATGTGATCACCAATCGAAATCACTCTCTGGAAGGTCACTGGGAAGTAGCTTACAAAGGTGAGTCTCTCAAATTACTGCTTAGCTCAGTGCCCATGGAAACTGTACTACAGCATGAATATGATTTGCAAGAATAATATGACTTCTTTCAATGATAGTCCTGAAATAGTTTAGGTGAACTGCTTCCCTTTACAAGGTAGAAGTGGAAGAGTTTAATACTCAACACACATTTTAAAGTTTAAGAAGTTTTATGGGGTTTTATGCTGGCATGGAAAGAACATGTGTCAGTTTATTTGGGCTTTCCCCTTGATTAAGATGAGAGAAGGAAAACTATTTTGTAATTTCTCATTCTTTGTGGTGAATGTTAAGATGAATTGCTGATTCCTGGTTCTAGTATTTGCAGACTAGTGTGGCATGTTTGGAGGTTTTAGCTTTTTAAAAATTGGTAGAATTTTATATACTAAAACAACACACTTGAATTTTGCAGAATTTACACAGATTTTTTTCTTTTTGAATTGTTTCAGGTTGTTGTCTTAAACCATGTCAGAATTTGCATACTCCTAGAAATATAGCTCATTTTATATGAAAAACTGAACATTAATTTGATGGGCATCACTGGCTAAACCCTTTCAATTGCAAAACAAGCAGCTCCCTCTGCTGAAAATGCAAAGTTATGTTTCTACACTTTTTTTTTTTTTCTTTTTTTTTAAGCTAATTCAGCTGAGAGATTAGTTGAAGTCATAATATGAACTCTTATGTGTACAATTGCATGTCTAATTCCTGTACTGGTTTAGGTAATAGAAAATTTATAACAAAGGTGTTGTTTTTTAAGCATCAGCACTCTGAATTCCAGTGTAGCATTTGAAAACTAATCTGAATAGTTTTTTTCTCATGCATAATTTTCAGTATCCATGGAAAATCTGGAAGGAAAACTTTCCTTTAGGTACAGACACATAATTATGATCAGAATTTTCAAACAGTTGAGTCTTGAAAAATACTTCCTTTGACACATGAATACAAAGATTCTCCTTAAAAAGACCTTTCTTTGCTCTTCAAAAAGCTGACTGCACTGCCATCTACTGACAGAGTGGTCACAAAAGGGAGGCATGAATTACAGAAAAATCATCATAACTTTATCATTACTTTTTAATTTGGTGCATTATATGAATTTAAACCTTTTCAATACCACATAATTTTCTATTTTCAAGCTTTATATTTAAAGAAGAGATGCCTCTACGAAATAATGTACACAGTAACATTTAGTACTTTGTGAGAAACTTTTCTCAGGCAGACCCTGAATTCTTAATACCTGTTTAAAAAGTGATTTAGGGTTCCATAGCTTGGAAATTTTAATTTCTTGTTGTGACATGTGGAACATAAGCCCTCCAGAAAATGCCCTCTACACCTTTTGTACCGTGCAGAGCTATCAGGATGGTGTTTCATGAGTGGAAAGGACCACACTGTGGACGCTCTGGTGCATGTCCCCAAACATGGAAGGGCTCTGTGGGGGCTGCAGGGTGGATGCACATCTTTGGAAGCACTGGTGGGTGTGTGGAGTGCCAGGCACAAGATTGCTGTGTGGGTTCTTGCTCCACTGGTAGCAACTGTGACCAAACTCAGCGTGGTTTGAGGAGGTGTACAGCCATTGTCAGGCAAACCCCATGGGGCTCTGTGAAGCAGCACTCGTGGGGATGTTGGAGTAGCACTTCTCCTGGTTCAGTGACAGAATTACCCAGTACTTTGAAAACAGCAGCCTCTTTTCTGTGTGAGTCACCCCTTCCCTCCCAGCTGTTTGCCTTCCCCCAGAGCAGTGTTGCTAATGGGAGCTGAAGCTGGAGGACTCTTTGTGTTGGAGTTGGTGTGCATGAAGTGAGTGATGTTACAGGGCCTCTCTAAAGCTTTACATATCCACAGGATTCTGATGCCAGTGTATCTTGTTCCAGGCTCTTCAGAAGTGTTTTTACCCCCTGACCCTATCTTTGGTACGGCTATGTCTGAAAAGGAAAACGTTCTTTGTGCCCAGCTCCAGTGTTTCCTTTTTCCCACCCTCCGGCACCACGGTTTACACAGCTGGTATGCTGAAAACTGCTATGAGAAATCTTCATTCCTCTGCAAAAGGAGTAAGTTGGGTTCAGTTCAGTGTTAAATGTGTTTTGTAGCTGGAAATGGTTTCGTTACCCTTTCTAATTTTTGCCCAGTGAATTAGAAAAAAAAATGGTGGAGTTATATTTCTACTTGATTTTAATAAATAAGAGCATCATAATGTGTGGCTGTCACACAGTACTGAGTTTTACTAAAAAATCATTAGGCAACAGTATCAGCCCCAAAAGAAACCTGGGCAAAAAAGTTTATTTGCATTGGTTTTTTTTATTCTTAATACTTTATTATTAAACATTGCTCTTACGTTATTAATTTAACATTAAAATGAGGAAACACTTATTTCTGGTTTATTTAGAGTATAGCAAATTCTACTCAATTCTTTCCAGCCAATTTTTAGAACTAGAAGGGAAAGACAAGTGGAGCTCACTGACTTAAAAGGGAAAGAAAAAAGGGTTTTGTTCTGTATCTTGCATTCCTGTACTCCAAAATCCTTGATATCAACAGAGATATTTGCACTATTATCAGGTAATCTTAAACATTACCTGATCTAGATGGTGCTTCTTTGCAAGGAGAAAAATTGTTTAACTTGAGGGTCATAAAGGGTGCAACTGACTGCCAGGGAAGTTTTGCGGCCTCTGCGCTCAGAAGTTTTTATGACCGGATTAGATAAAACCCTGATCAACCCCATGGGATGTCATGGCTGACCCAGCTTTGATCAGAGATTGGGCTGGAGACCTCAGCTCTCTCCCAGTCTCACCTTCCCTGAGGACCCTGCCAGCTGCTCTGTGCACAGGGTGAGGGACAGGCCGTTCTCCCTGAGCAGCCATTCCAGCTGCCAGCTCCCAGCACTGCTTTCTCTCTCTGCTTTTGGCACCTGCCTTAGGTCAGTGGGCAAAAGGCAGCTGAGCTTTTCCTGCTGGGCAGAGATCAGGATGCTGCTGGGATAGTGGAAGTACTATTGCCTGGCTCCCTTTTTAAGTCCTGGCCTGTTCAAAGGCCTTCAGATTTGCTCTAGAAAAGATCCAGCTTTTCCTAATACTAGGAAAGAGGACGTGAGCTGCAGCAGGCTTTGGCAGTGAAGGTTAAGCTCAGACCACTTGCTTTCCTCTTTCTTGGAGATGATGCTTGGAGTGTGTTCCATTAAATACCTAAAACTCACCTTGTCAATGAGCTGAAAATCATCTCTGTGTCCCTGGAGACCATCCATTATCTTTCCCACTCCCTGGAGATCTCTTTTCAAAGTTCTTTAATGTGAAGGCCTTGATATTAACTGATGTTCTGCTTATGTTTACAAATCACTTAATGCACCAAATTAAGCCAGATTCCAGGGATATTGATGTGCCTTTCTGTTCTAGGCCAGACTTGTGTTGATATCAAAGACAACATTGTGGATGAAGGCTACTATTTCACTCCCAAAGGGAATGATCCCTGTTTGAGCTGCACGTGTCACAACGGTGAGCCCGAGATGTGCGTGGCTGCTCTGTGTGAGCGGCCCCAGGGGTGCCAGCAGTATCGCAAGGACCCCAAGGAGTGCTGCAAATTCACCTGTTTAGACCCAGGTAAGACTCTATTGCTGCACTCTTGGCAGTAAAAATTAATTGAGTGCTCAGCTTGGGTGTCTTTGGGTACAGCTTTGCTGGAAACAGCACATCCTTGCAGTGCTGCTACATTGCTGGGTGCAACCATGCTCTGGGGAAAGGTCTCAAATCAGGGGAAATACTTCAGGCTATGGCTGGTAAAAATGAGTTGACCCTGATGCTACATAGGAAAGGAGAAGCATTAGTTTATTTTCAGTTTGGAGAGGGGCAATACTGTGGGTTTTTAGCAGAGCATCTGGTACATTTCCTTTGTCATGTTTAGTTGTCATGAAAACAAAACACTTTTCTCTTGAGCACTAATTAAGCATCTTTTTCTGGTCATGAGCATATTTTTGTGTGTGGAAGTTTTTATGCAGGGATCATGTGGGAAGCAGACTTTTAAAATTATATAGAGTTTCAATAATAATCAGCACCTACAACCTCAGTTATTGGATGTGGCATATCAGTGCAGATTTTTGCTTTGGATTGATAAAGTCATTAAAGTTGACTTTGAACTGTTTGTCAGTCACTGTTTTGGGGTGCAGATTTTGAGGTTATTTTTCTGTACAGAAAGGAAATGTAGCTTGCTTGGAGTTCACTGTGAGAGTGGTAAGATACTGGAGCAGATTGTGGAATTGCCTTCTGTGCAGATAGGCAGTGCCTGATTAGACTCTGTCCTGGTCAGCCTGGCTCTAGCTGATGCTGCTTGAACAGAGGTTGGACTAGGTGATCTCAGGATCTTCCCTTTAACCTCAACCATTCTGTGATACTGGGTTTTTTAGTATTTTAAAAGAACTAATCTTATCTGAGTGCATTAAGAAACTATTGTTCTGAACTCTTGTGGAAAACATAGGTCAACTCATCCCATCAGAGACTTCTATTTCAATCTGTTACAAATAAAGGGGTGCTTATTGGCTTCTGAGTTTGCAATCTTACTGGTCCTAACTAGAGAAACTAATCATTAAAGGACACTGGCTCTCCTTGTGTCACACTTGTTCTGAGGCTTAAGCTTAACAGATGTTTGTAGCTAGTGTGGCAGGTCTGTCAGTGAAAGAGTGGGGAATAAGCAGAACTCTTCCTCCCACTCTTATCAGCTGAGTTTAGACTTAGGCTTCACTTTTTTTATCTTCAGGAACAGTGTCAGCAAAGCATCATCCAGCAGACAGGATAAGATGACCTGGGATAACCTCGTGTCGTGTTCTTTAATCCTTGCTTATTGCTGTGGGTCTTAACTATTTCATGAATACTGATTTGAAGAGTGTATTTTACCACATCCTTTCTCATCCTTAAGCTCTTCTTCTGTATTGATGCTAAATGAGACTATTTCACTATACTCTTGCTTGAAGTGTTCTGCTGGATTTTTTAGTAACTTAGTTTTTTAGAGAGGAATTATCAAGCAGTCATCCAACTTGTTTCATCATGAAGTTATTTCAGCTAGTGATAAACACTGAAAATTTTAAATTAAACATTTCAGTTTTCCTTCTGGGTGGTTATAAATGACTATTCCAGATGACAAAAATTAATTAATTACTTTCTTTAATCAGCATGTATTTGTCTTTGTCCAATTCTTTCATGTATCTTCCCTAAGCTCTGTTGCAAAGGAAAGAAACCAGTTTACTAATCAACAGTAAGTAAATTAATCACCCAAGGAGAGACCTGGGGGAAATAAATCCTGCTGTTGGGTTGGCAGGTAATCAGCTCTTGCAGCATGAGTGGGTGAGCAATGATTACAAGTGGTAACAAATATTACTGAAGGACTTGGTAGTAGGGGGATTTTTCAGTGGTAGGAGTAAGCTGAGCAATCACAGCTATACTCACTTAAAAGATGCTTCTCCTCATTTAGCCAAAGATAAATAGCAGAGGAATATTTTGAAACCAAGGTAGTCTGTCTATTGCTGCTCCATGTTGTGGTAGAAAATAATTTTTCTGTTGTGGCTCTTGTTTAGACAGACCTGCAACTGTGAAAAGGTAGTAGAAGAAATAGAATACTTGGAAAGAGCTGATGTGTTGAAGCTTTTTTAGAAGTGACTGAACTGGTGCAGTTACAGGGCAGTACTATATTGAGAGTAAAAGCAAATTTTCTGAAATAATTAGTTTTGTATTTATGTGGGCTTCAGGTGTCTTTGGTGGTCTCAGTCCCACCCTAGAGTCCATGTCCATGTCCTGCCACTCATTCTTGCACCTGCACTGTACTGTGATATGGTTCTTTCTCACAGAAAACTGCTGCCCTATCTCCACCTGGCCCCCCTTCTCCAGACAAATTTTGTTCTTTCTCATGGCATGTTAATACCAATAGTCCTTGGTTATTAACAGCAATTCTGGTTGTTATTACTAACAGTCCTTGGTTGGCTCCACAGCCACCTGGTTGTTGGTGTTTGAGACATACACATGAGCCCCTTATCTGGGAATTTAGAGATCAAAAGGATCTCACTTTGGACTCATGTTTATATGGTTGCAAGAGAATGGGCTCTAGTTGTAGTAATTTTCCATCCTGGCTACAGTTTGAGTCAGGACCCTTCCTTAAAGGTGCAATAACAAAAATACCACTCCAAGCAGATTGGTATTCAGGCAAGAAAAATAAGTTTCCAGGGCTGTTCATTAAAATACAGGGGTTCATTAGACACCTGTTAGTTCCAGGGAACAGACAGTATTTCTGGTAAGCTCAAGAGGGCTTAGTCCAAGTGCAGCTGATCAAGGCTGAGGTCTAATGAGCATTTCTCAGATCACAGTGCAGCCTGCAGAGGGGGAATGCACCACCAGAATACATCCCACAACTAAAGTCAGCTTCTCTGGGCCTCTGCCCCTGTGTGTATATTTTACTAAAGGTACTTCAGTGCTGCTGACAGCCTTGACTATTCTGCAGTGATGGTGGCATCACCACAGGGTGGAGGAGGAGCAGGGGCAGGTGTGTGGTGTTCAGGAGGCTGTGCTGGTTGGGAGGTGTGTGACTGCATCAGTTGAAGCTCTGTTAGTGATAGTTGCTAAAAGGTTTGACAGCACCCAGGCTTTTGTGCTGTGCAGCCGGATCTGAGAGGGTGTAATGCTCCAGCTTTGTGCCTGCTGCACTATTAAATGAATTTCTTGTTGCCAAGAAGGCGTTACATAATAAATGCCAGCCTGTTAGCTGTACTAGAAGGATAGAAATTAGGTGGATTTTTCTGTTACTAGCATGTGTAGCAAACTAGTACTTAAAATTTTTGTGAGGCTTTTAGCCTTGTTTTATAAGGAATCTTTGATAAAAATTCAGTTGCTATTAGTGAAAGGAAAAGTGTGGAGGGAGCTATTGCAACTGGAGTGGGTGTGGGAAAGGGGAGGTGGCCAGGATCTGGCTGGTTCCTCTGGGAAGTGGCCCTGCAGTGACTGGGAAGAGGGGCCATCCCTGCTAGTGCTTGTGTCCTGCAGCAGCAGGTGACCACGTTGTGAGGCCACCTCATCTGTTTCTTACCCACCCCTAACCTGGGTGTGTTTCTCATTGAGAACTCTTTAGTGGGAAGCTGGTGCAAAGAACACAGTACATCATCTTTAGGTCATTTTTCTTTCATGTGTGTGCATGTGCTGCTTAGGCATAACCAAGTGTGATTAGTTGAACTGTGAAAAATTAATGCTTCTTGTGCCTGGTGCTGGGAGTGCAGTGGTAGTTTGTTCACAACAGCCTTCCCAGTGTGGATCTGGGGATAGAGCTTTCCAGCTTCTGAGCTCCTGGGTCTGTTTCTTGTTCTGCCACTTGTTTTTGGTATGACTCTGGCAAAAGGTTTAATTCCCATACACCTTAATCTCCTCAGTTCCTGAGTGATGATTACCATGTTCCTATCACTTAGTGCTGCTAACCAATATACTGGTGTCATGTGGGATTTAGATAGCCACATCTGGGTGACAGTGACAATGTTCAGATATTTTTTTAGTGGAAATGGAAGGGTTAGGATGTTATATAGTGTATAGATAGGCCAGTTCTCAAGCCTTTTCCTCTTTATCATCAGACATGCAGGGGAAACAAGTGGATGTCCAAAATGCCATTAACCTTTATTTTTTCCAATTTTCAGAGGTCTGAAGCCTTCAACGTTTTGCCCCTTTTCCCGAGGACGATATTCTTAGAAACTTTCAGATCTTCTTGCAGTACAAAGATAAATCACCTGATGATTCATGATTTTCTTATATATTTGAAATATGTAGAAGAGTTAAACCAGGCTAATGAATCCCCACTCTACGTTGATGTCTCCGTTACTGACAGAAGAACGTCAAGGAAAATGAATGTTGAACAAAAATAACAGGCTGTTTTTCTGTGTTTTGTGTAACAGATGGCAACAGCCTGTTTGACTCGATGGCCGGTGGGATGCGCCTGATCGTGAGCTGCATCTCCTCCTTCCTCATCCTCTCCCTGCTGCTCTTCATGGTCCATCGGCTGCGCCAGAGGCGGAGAGAGCGCATAGAGTCTTTGATTGGAGCAAATTGTGAGTGTCAGCTCTCACCTGGTGCTTATTATTGACATGTTGGTGTATGTAATAGGGAGAAATGTCATCGTCATGCTTGACTGTGCTTGTGTCTTGGGGGGGTTCTTCAAACTTTTGTAGTGGATACTGGAAAAATATTTTTGTTTGTATGTGGTCCAAATCTGAAATATCTTCTGTGTGAACAGTAGTCCGTAGTTTGAAGAGGTTAGAATCAAATTTAGATGTGATGCAGGACAAAAAGACTTGGAGCAGGTGGGCCTGGGTATTGTGTAATTGCAGCAAGTTGACTTGGATGGGTTATGTAGACTTTTCTAGGTCTTCAGGAGACATGAGTTCCTGGGGTGTGAAAAGTGGAAAAAAGTGTTGAGCTCTGACTTAAACTGAAGAAGACAGCACGGGATGAAGTCACTCACTCCTTTTCCTTCTCCTGAAACAGTGCACCATTTCAACTTGGGCCGCAGGATGCCTGGTTTTGATTACGGTCCCGATGGTTTTGGAACTGGCCTTACTCCACTGCATCTCTCAGATGATGGGGAAGGTGGAGCATTTCATTTTCACGATCCCCCTCCACCCTATACTGCTTACAAGTACCCAGATATTCAACATCCTGATGACCCACCTCCTCCTTATGAGGCTTCTGTCAATCCAGACAGCATCCTTTGTTCCACTCCAGGTACGCAGGCAATAATTTCTCTTTTCTTCCACTTTCTCATTTTGGCTAGAGGATGGATTTTTTTTTTAACCTGTAATCATGTATTTTAGCAGTCATCATGGGAAAAGACATTTCACAAAAAAAATCTCCCATTTCTGTAATGGAAAAGTCTTTTGTTAAAATGTATCATTAAGCTTGGTTTTTCTGGAAGGTTCTTTGAATTACCTAAATTAGCAGTGGAATCCAATCTGTAAGTAGTTTACCTCTTTACCTATTTTTGAGCCTTACCTTGGATGGATTAGCTGGTTACCTTTCTTCTACCATGCTGATACCATTTTTGGCCTTTTGAAGATAGGATGATAGAGTTTGGTATTAAGAAGTAGAACAAATGTCAAGTAAAAGAGATTTTGGATAAAATGTATCCAGCCTTTTCTCTCCTCCCTGCTTCCCCCACCCACACCCCCCAAAAATTGACCAAAAATACCACTTTCTAATGATTCACCCAGTGCTCTTCAGTTTTGCAGCTGTGATATTCACATACTGTAGAAATCATTCCAATTTGGGATCTTATAGCAGCATATTTCACAAGATAAGTGAGCCTGATTAGTGCAAGCATCTTATTTATATGTCAAAGTTTTATTTCTGTTACACAATTTTCTTCTCTTGCAGTCTCATCTTGTTGTGCATTAGCGCAAAACCAGGAAGAACTCCGAGCTTCCAGAAATACAGGTCATAAACCTGTTTGGGAGCATGAAGTGATAAACTTCACGTTCTGATTCTGCTTGTTTTCTTGTCCTTTGCAGATGGAGTTCTTTCTCAGGCTGTGCAAAGCAGTCCTCCATCACTAGGAAACTGTGATGTATCCCCACAGCTTACAGAGGGATCTCTCCCTCCCTCAGTTGGTCCTTCTCCAGTGGAGCTGGAAGACTCTGCTGACAGCAGCACCTTTCTTGTCCCTCCTGACACACCCATAAATGAAAACACCCCAGCAGAAACTTTGACAGGCAGCCGCCACAGCCACTGTTCCCTCAACACCATTGTATAGAGGAGTGAAACGCCCAGCACCGCTCAGAGTTCTAGCAACTGTTTGCACAAACACTAATCCGTGGCTTGAACTTCAGAAGGAATCTCCACTTTGGTTTTCAAACACTGCTTTTATGTTCTAGATTAGGATTGTGCCTCTCATTTTTTGGCTGTCGTTATTCATTCACTAATCAATTTGTCCTGTAAATATGGATTGTACAACTGCTCTTTTTTTCCATTGGCTATGGAAAGGAGAGCAGAGAATTCCTTTGACTTCTGAGGAGGTGAGAAGTATGGGTAGTTTGGGTTTGTTTTTTTTTTTCTTAACCTGAGAGGAATCAAAATCTACATCAGAAAAAAGCTGCTTGGATTTGGCTGGATACCACTGGACCCAGGAAACAGACAATGGAAAAGAAGGGTGGGGGCAATCACTGTTCAAGCAGAGAAGATGGAGCTGCAGGGGAGGGGGCTGGGGGCCTGTTTTATGGAGTGGGACACATGCCATCAAGAGTTACACTGTGTAAATCACTTGGGGTTTTGATCTGCCTCGATCAGAACAGCAGAGGAACTGGAGGAGGAATGGTCTACGCAGTATGTGACAAGTGGGTACTGAGAAAACCGGGATTTGCAATTGCAATTATTTGTTGTCGGTAGCTGCGAAACCTCGTATTGTTGGATAAGCTTCTGGCCCACGAAGAAAACGGGGTCTGTGTGATGTCCCTTTGGTAGAACCCTCACTTGTGTTAGGAAGTATTTTAGGGAAGAGATGGGGAGCAATTAACTTTCATGTAGCCTGAGTTCTCTGTATGAAGCCCCGTTTGTTCTAATCCCATAAGGAAGATTGAGGTATTTTCTTTCTAGTTTAACTTCTTTACAGTGAACGGTTGCACAAAACTGGCCTGGATAAAAGACCACTGTTCTTGCTTTTCTTATTGCATGCTATATTTAGCATGTGTGTTCCCTCCTCTTCATTTCACTTCTTTACCGTTCTACAAACACTACTTAAAAATGGTTATCAACATGTACTATAGGTGATGTTTAGTTCTAATTGGACACCTATTCCTTATCTCAGTCCCATAAATAGCCAACCCTGTTCTAGAGATTTCCCTTGTGCCTCCCAAACCATCTATCCAGGTCCCACGAGGGGTTATAATGAGGTTAGTGTACTTAAATCAATAAAGCAGTTTGCTTCAGTCTGATATGTCATCTTAAATTTCCCCCTCGTATTGAACTCTTTAAGCTAAGTTAATTTACAGATGGCAGAGATTCATTCAATCCTTCACGAAACCCAAAGTCAAGCACTGTTGGTTTTGATAATGAGTACAAAATAATCTTTACAGACAATTTTAAATTTAAGTTTGGATTTTAGTGTACAAATAATTTACCCTTTTCTCCCGTCCTCCCATTGCCTCTGCTTCTCCTTGACTTACTGTAATAGTCAGCAGATGAGATGAATCTTAAGGAATTTGTAAAGAGTGCCTCTTGTGAGTGGTCTCCTGTTACCTTATGAAGGGTACAAGCCTAGAGGGACAGGAAGAAAACACCACATGGGGGTGTGTGTATGTGATCTATTTTTCTAGCAATGATGAGAAATCATACTTGTATGACAAATCCTAACCCACTGTTGTGGTTTCCCAGTGCAGCTGACTCTTTCCCCATGGAATATGCTGCTACTTTCTATTCCCTTTCTTGCCTACAGGCTTATACTGTACTTGGGGATTGGTCTTGACAATTCAACTCGTTTTGCACAGAAAACTGTGAGTTTCGTTATCGAGGTCGTATCTGGTGTCTCGGCATGCAGACACTTGCAAACAGCCCTGACTCCATCGGAGAGCGTGAATCACAGTTCTGGGGAGCGTTGCTGGCACACGAGTGGGAGGAAGCACTGGTGGGAAGCCTCTCCTCCTGGAGCTGTTCCACCGCCCCATCCTGCTCCAGCAGCAGTGGTACGAAACGAGAGGAGCAGTTCTCCACCCTGTGGGATTTCTGACCGAGTCCTCCTCCGAGTTCCAAGTCCTGGTCTAATGAAGTGGATGGATAGCAGTAGTCAGAACCATGCATACAAATTATTGAGCATTTCTGAAGTATGAAAATAAAGCGGGTTTTGTGCGTTTTTGAGCACACTCATACGTTTTATACATTGTATGTACTGATTTTTCTTTAGTTTTATAGGTACGAATGCGTGTGTGCGTGTGTGTGTTTCTGGGTGGTGATATATATATACACACATATATATATCTATACATACTGTAGACAGTAACCTTTGTGCTGCGTCCAGCTAGGTGAAGCTAAGCACTGAGATAGAAATTAGGCTCTAGGGTTAATACTTCTCTTGAGCTGGCCACACTCTCTTGTAGGACAGGCTGTGATAGTGTACACTTAAATAGGATGCAAAGTCTATGCTACTACAATCTGTTCCTGAAAAATACTTTGTTAGCAGTGCAAAATAGAAAATTTCCAATTTCTTTTGAAGCCAGATGGAATATTTGTTCTTTGTAGTATCCTAGCGCAATAACAAAAGGCCTTTTGGCTTGGTTCAGTCTCTGAAGCTGTATTTTGTGGCTGAGGTGAACAGATACCTTACCTCACACTTCTCCTAACGCTGCGGGAATCTGTTCAATATTTTTGTATTTTACTTTTGGTTCTGTGGTGAATTTTATTTGCAAATAAGCTCTGTTACAACTGGCAACTTCATTGTGGCTCCTGGTTGTAGCTATTCCAAATGGAGGCTTCTTTGTAGAAGCCTCAGTGTGATATTTTCCCCATTGCTTCTGAGCCTTTTCCACTTGTATATTGGCAGGAGGCTGCTATTTTCTTTTTTACCCTATCCTTCATCTTAACTGTAAACAAGGGAAATTCTGCCTTGAATGGAGCAGCTCACTAAGTACAGCTCATTTACCTCTCAGTGAGCTTCTAATTTGGCAATAAAATTGTCTTCTTTTTTTGCTCCCTTTAATGTAGCTTTTTCACACTGAGTATTTTCTCTTGGAGTAAGAGCCTTTGTAGCAGGAAATGTCCCAGCTACTCAGACTGCTGGACCAACTGGGGAAGAGTTAAGATTTCTTGACAACAGTGGATTCCTCAGCAAACCTTCCTTGCCCTTGGCAAGGTGACTGGTGGGCAGTTTGTCCCGAGTGCCGATGACAGAGGGTTGGTGCTTGCCCAAGGAAAACCTCTCTGGTTTGATTGCCATTAGATTGATGAGATCTTTGGAGTTACTTTCTGCATTGATGTTTCCCCACTGCCGTTCACATCTCTGGATGTTTTTCGTAACAACTGCTGCATCCTAAATGTCCCTGCAGCCCCAGCAGGGAGATGGCATTGCCACATGGTTTCCAGCTGCCTGTGTGAGCCCAGGGTGTGTTTCTCTTGGGATGCCCTTGACTGCAGTTGTTGTCAAGTCCCAGCACTTGGTTCTGTGCTGGGCTGGTGTTGTCCCACAGTGGCCTCAGACCAAGCTGCTCCTCAGCTTCCCCATGCTCTGGTGCCATTTTGAGGTCTCTGCTGTTCCCAGGGCAGCCCCAGACACTCTGGTGTGTCAGTGATGCCCATCCACGGTCTCACAGCAGCCTCTGGCTCTGTACTGGGTGAGTTGAGAGTTAAAATGTTACAAGGGGCAGTGGGTTCTGTTGTGCAGGATGAGCACCATCATTCAGGTGTGCAAGGCGCTTGTCTGTGTAATGTTCAGTCCCGTTTAGTTTGAGCCTCTGACTGTTCCTTTAGCCATGCACAGCAGGACACTGATCCAGATGAAAAATGAACTAGGTGGACATTTTTTTCTGAAGGCTGAATCTTGCAGTTGCTGGGGGCTCTGCCTCCACAGGTGCCATGGGCTGATGGCCTGTTTCAGTACTTGGGAAGAAAATGTTTTTTTGTGACCAGTAATTATTACCATTCTTTTCCCATCTCATCTCAAATAAATTTGAACCTGGCACTTAAAGAAGTTTTTATCTTTCAGATGTGACTTCTCAGTGGCAAAACACTGATGTTTTAATGTTGCCTCATACAATCCATAATGTGCATCTCCTTTTTTCAGTTGCTGAAACGTCTTTTTTCTCCCTAGCTAAGGAACATGTAATACGCAGAAATTTCTTTTAAATTTCCCTTGCAAGCTGGGAGCTGGACCGTAAAATTAGAGCAGTTGAGTGTAGAGGAGGTGAATCAAAGTTCATGGCTGCTTCTCCTGTTCCCCAGTCCCAAGTGAAATAGGTGTTTCCTTGGAACAGACGCTTTCAGTGATGAAGATGCGCTTCCCCCTAACAACAGTCAGCAATGCTGACTGCTACGGTACCACATAGCTTTAATTTTCTAATGTGTGCCCCTCGAGTGTTGAGTGGGTCAGGGTTGATGGCAGCAGAGGTAGCTGGGCTGTGCTAACCCTGTGTGTTGGGCTGAGGGCGCCTGGGAGGCTGTGAGAGAATGAGACACTGCTTTTTACCTTCCTCTGGAAAATCGTTTTAGCCAGCGCTGCACTTGCAGGCTTCTCCTGTGTAGTTGGTTTGTGACTGGACTTAACTGTGGCAGTGTATAAAAGATTTTGATATTCTGTGAAATACCATGTAGAATTTAAATTTGATACTATAATAATTGAGTCCCTGTGACACTGGTTTTTGTTTTAACTTCTTTGGGGTTGGCACTAATCTCTTTTTTTTTTTTTCAAGATGCTGTGAGAAACATTTCATCCAAATGCCAAATAAATTGTGTTCTGTAAGACAAATTGTGTTCCAATGTCTCCTGATTTCTGTGTCAGTGTGGTTCCCCAGCGTTGTGAAGGAAGGTTTTGTTAAATCACGCTTCTGAGCTGTGATCTTGCAAAAAGATCAATAGATGCATTTAACTTTGAGCAGGTAGTCTGCAAGAGTTCCTGTGTGTACAGATTCCAGTGGGATTCACCTGGATTAATGTAATTTTAGGAAAGTCTTAAGTTTATACCCAAGAAGATGAAGAGCAGCATATTCCTGCTTCCCTCCCCAATCCCATGGGAAACTGCTGAGTCCGGGGGTGGCGGGTTCTGCAGAATGGAGAGGCTGGCCGTGACTCCCGGCTCCCTGTTTTTTCGGGAGCCGCCGGGCTGGCAGTGTTTGCGGTGGGTGCTGCGGGTTGTGCCGTGCCCCGCTCGGGGCCGCGTTCATCGCTGAGGCGTCCCGCGGGCGCGGCCAGGGCCCCGCTCCCCCGTCCCGGTGCCTGCACAGGGCAGCTGCCGCCGCAGCCGCTCCGTGGGCCTGAACAGCACAGCTCCGGAGCTCCGTGTCGGCTCCAGCCGGGTGATGCTGGCTCAGCTGAGGGCGATGGGGCGCAGCCCTTCCTCCGCTGCTGCTCTTTGGGGGGACGCACATCTCTCCGTAGCAGCTGCCGCATGTCGTGAGCTCTTGGAGAGGATCAGTCTGGCCTGGAACCCCGTGGGGCCTCTGCTGGTGCTTGGGAGAGGCCGTGCAGACACAGCTTGACTCCTGCCCCTTGCCTGGGGACAGGACTGTTCCTGTAGGAATGGATGTCCTCAGCACGGACTGTCCGAAGCACAGCCCCGGCTCTCGGGGTGGGCCCTGGCCCGGAGGAACGCGTGTCCAGAGGCAGCTGTGTCTGTGTTGCCCTCGGGTGCTGTGGCAGGGCATCGCTGGGCAGCCTCCCGCTGTAAGCTCTTAGCAGCTTAAAAGGCGTGTTTCTGAGAGGGTGATGAGCAGCTGCGCTCAGCACGGCGTGTCCGGGGCGCTCAGCCCCTGGGAGAGCGCCAGGGCCGGGGAGCGGTCAGCCCCGCTCCGGGGCCGTGTGCCGGCAGTGCCCCCGGGGGTGCCAGGCCGTGGGGGGGGCGATGTCGCTGACCCCGGCGGCGGCGGAGCGTGGCATGAATGAAGGGGCTGTGCAGCGGCGTGTGGCCAGAGCGCATCTGCCGGCCACAGTGCCTCCTTTGTGCCGGCTCCTGCCGCGCTCCCTGCCCCGCTCCCGGCTTTCCAGGGCTAGCACCAGCTTATTATGGGGATCAAAGATCAGAGTATTTACTGCCTGTGAACTTTGCCTCTCTGGATACCCACCTCTCTTCGTGCACCCATCCCTGTGTGATGTGAACCACACTCTGGAGGCTCAAGTCTTGGTCTTGTCACTGTCCCTGTCAGCCCGGGTCCCCGGCCAGGCTCCCGGGTGGCAGTGCAGGATTTACCTCCAGGAGCCGCTGGCACCTCTGCTGTGTTCTGGCACAGGGCTTGCTGACGGTGCACGTGGCGGGGGTTCCCACCGAGGTGGCACCGTGCCCACGACCAATCGATGACTGCAGTTTAAGTAACTATTTTTATCTTTCAGTGGTATTTTTTCCCGTTATCATGGCTTGCCCTTGATGCTGTGACTATGCGTGTCTGCGGGGACCTCGCCACCTCCTGGATCGGTGGCAGCAGGCTGATGGACGCGGTGTCACCCTATGAGGACGGCACAAATCTTCAGGATCAGCTGTGAGCTCACCACCAACACCACGTCAGCAAGGCCGGCAATTTCAAGGCTTGATCTGGTTCCTATAGAAACTGGAGGTTGCTCCTGCCTGGCACGGGTGCCAGCAGCCAGCCGTGCACCCCAGGGAGCAGCGCAGTGGGGATGGGTGGGAGCAGGGTATGGCACAGTGCTGCCGTGCTTTTCCACATGCCTTGAAGATCCCACTGCTTCCTCACTCTGCTCCTGCTTCTTGTCGGGGCTCTGCTAAGCACCACACCCTGCTCTTGCCCCTCTTGCGAAAAATCACCACTACAGAAGCCTGAAAACCTAAAGAAGTGCCCATGGGGCAATGAGTCTCATCTTCTGACCCCAAGAGTTTTGGGCTTCTCCCCCACTGCTGGCAATATGGGCCATCCTGCTGTGGGCGTGTGGGAAGAGGGATCACTCGGTGGGCTTATGTTTCCAAGCGAGGTCTTGATACCATGAGTGCCGGAACAGCTCCTCTCTTTCCCGGCAGCAATCGGCAGCAGGCTGCAGAGCTGGTGCGACCCTCTGCCGCACCTGCCCGCCCTTTGCGGCTCTCTCCGGAAGGATGACCGCAGCAGCCCTTTGCAGACTACCTCATCCCTGGAGCAGGGGCCAAGTGTCCGCCACGGCACAGATCCAGCCCAGCCCGGGGACACCTGTGCTGCCGCCCCGCTCTGTGCCCTGCACCGGGGCCCAAACGTGGCTCCGTGCTGCCCAGGCACTGCCTGGGGCTGGTGCTGCCTGAGGGGGAGAAGAAGGTGCCCCGAAGAATCCCTGCTGAGGATGAGCCCATTGTAGCACATGGCAGCCAAGCAGCTCTGCTGAGCCAGAGCCCATCCCTGGCCAAGCCGGCAGCAGGAGGGGCCAGGCGCTCCCTCTGCCCGCACGCTGCTGCCGGGTTTGTTCATCCTGGCAGTGACTCTCCGGTGCTCCCGGCCAGGGCCGAGTGCCGGTGAGGGGAGCTGCGGGCCGGGCCCCTCGGCCTCCTTTCCTCTGCTGCGTGAGGATGGCACGGATATTTCAGGAGAAGGTGGTAACACCATGCTCCTGTGTTCTCACCTCCTTCCTTCCTACCTACCTACCTACCTACTTGCTGAGATCCTGACTCCTGTGGGACCTGCCTGGACAGGTGCAATGGGATGGCATATGCTCATTCTGTGCTAAGGAGCTGAACAGCTGCCCCCAACCAGCACGAGATGCCTGCACTGGGCTCCGGTGCTGCTCGGGTGGGCGTGCAAGGCTTGTGCCCCTGCACTGCCCCCCTGCACTGGCCAGCCAATGCCCCATGGCTGTGGGAGCGTGAGCACTGCAGAGAGGAGAGGACAGGCTGGATCCTGCCCCAGCACTGCGCAGCTCCTTGGTGACTGCAGGGAATGAGGGTCCCCTACAGCGTGGCTGAGAAGGCTTTGTCCAGAGAGGGGCCTGTGCTTGGTCTGCGGGTCCCCATAGCACCTCCTGCCCCTCATCAGGTGGGAACCACCGCTCTCAGACATGGGAGATGCGGGACCCGCTGCTGGCTGGGGAGTTCCCAGAGCTGGGGGGAGGGTATGTCCCACAGCCTGCGTCTGCAGGGAATGGGGAGGGGATGGGCCAAAGCTGCTGTCCCCAGCGCGGTCCGCCTCCTGGCAGGCCCCTGAAGTCCATCTGTAGTCCCACACACTATGCGGGGGCGGGATGGGACACAGCGGGGATGCTGCCGACCTCCAGCTTTGGGGATGGAGAGCGGGATGGTACCGGGCGGGGAGCGGGGCGGGGAGCGCAGCACCCGTGGGCTCCG
>WEIU01014024.1:477905-489581 GCA_013389925.1 Aegithalos caudatus
CCTGGGCCCCGCTGCCGTGGGAGAGGCCTGCCTTGGCTCCCCGGGACGGGTGAGGGGGGATGGCCCCGCTAGAGCTGGGGAAGGAGCACAGTGAGCAGTGATGTTTGGCTGCCTTGGAGCAGCGATACTGAGGGAGGTTTCCCTGTGAAGCGTCTGGGGGAGGCAGGGAGGGTGCGAAAACACTAGCGCCAAAAATAACCGTGATGAACACAAGTGTTGGCGGGACCCCGGGCTGCACTGGGGGATGTCCTCATTGTCGGGGGGTTGGGCACGGCTGGAGGTGGGCTTGGGGAAGGGTGCCTGTCTCCAACACCTCCTTCCTCCCGCAGGGCAGTGGTGTTACGACTCGCAGGACCCCCGATGCGGTGAGTGGTGCCAAGTGTGGGTGTGTTGGGGCTGTGCAGGGCTCAGACCCTCGTGTGTCCCCACAGTGCCCAGCTGAGAGCACCTTGGGCAACATCAGCAAGGCCCAATGGGAAGTGTGTCGTGGAAAAGGGTAAAGCCCCTTGTGTCACACAAACGTGGGAATGGTTAGAGGAGCTTTCGGGGGTGCTGCTGTAGAGACTCGACAAACACCTGAGCCCCTTGGAGCAAGTCAGCCCCACCCCTCACCTCAGCCAGGTCTGGGTGCTCCTGGGGCAGCACCAGCTTTCCCCCTTCCACTTAAAACAAATTAAGTCCAGGTTTTAAAATATTCTATTGGAAGCCCGGTGCAGTGCAGTCAGCAAGGGGAACTGGGGGAACTGGGGGTCCAGGGCAGCCAGGGGGTCCAGGCTGCCTTTGAGCAGGCAGCAGCCTGGATGGGGAGAGAAGCATGGCTGGGGGCACTTTGTCTCAAAACATACAAATACAAATTACAAATAGCTTGTAAAAGGTTAATTAGAGATCATCAAGCATTTAATCAGCTGTTACGGCCCAACTGTTTTATAGCTCTTGGGTTTACATGCCCTGTGGCTTGTGAGTGTGGATTGCTGGGCTCCGCTCATCCCTGTCGGAGCGGGGCTCGGTCTTACCCGGTTTAACTGGCAGAGAGGACAGGTTTTGGCAGGGCAGAGGGGCCGGTGGGAAGCGGCTGGAGCAGCGTGGAGCCAGCTGTGTGCCCGCAACAGAGCCATGTGGAATGGCCCTTATTGAGGGTAGCTGGTAATCTGTGGGACCACCCAGTTACACCGGCCCAGGAACCTGGCAGGATGGTGGCATGGCCAGGCTGCAGTTCCCCAGGCTTCCAGGCAAAAAGTTACCTGAAGTAATGAAAGGAGAATATAAAGGGTAAGGGCTGAGTCAAGGGGGCAGGAGGTGGGGTACAGCCCACAAGTGTCAGTGGTTTTGTCTGCCCAAGAGGAAGGGAAACGTCAGAGCTGAACCATGGGGCACTGCTGGGGGAACAGTAGTTGCAAGAAGAGATATTGCTGGGGTGAGGGGGACAAGCCATATATATGGGTTGGTTGTGTGGTCTCGCCATGGTGGCAGCCGTGGGGACACTGCTCACAGCCCCCAGACAGCACTGTGGGTTTGCAGTGGGTCCAGTTGGCTGCCAGCACTGCCGTGTCCTCACCCAGCTCCTGCCATGGTGAACCCCCACCCCAGGAGCTGCTCTTGGGCATCGTGTGGTGGTCACTCTGGAACCTGTGTAGGATTTTCCCCAGGATGAACTGTGTGGCCAGGTTGCACTATGACCTGTCACAGCTGGACAGAACCAGTGTGAGTAGGTTAAACATGCTAAAACCCGGGAATAGGCAGAAGGGGCAGAGAGAAAAGCCTGCCCTTCACCAGTGTCAATGTGGACGCTGCTGCCAGGCTAAATATAGCCCCCGGCCCCTTGAGGAAATCCTGCTGAATTATGGATGAGGCTGCAATAAGCCCCTGCTCATCAATAGGAAGGAAACTTAGCCGAGCACAAGAGCAGTTCCCATGGGATGCAAGAGAGCACGGCTGGGCTGGCAGGGACAGCAGGGCTGCTTGGGGACACAGCCATCCGTGGCCTTGTGTCCCCCTCTGGGGGCAGCGGTGGTTCGGTGGCTGCCCGCGGTGCCCCTGCTCCTCCTCTGCAGGGCCCAGCCACTGGAAGGAGCTGGAAGCCACATGTGGTGGCAACAAGCAGTCCCCTGTGAACATCGACAGGCGCCGGCTGCACAGGGATGGTGGCCTCGGGGACATCTTCTTCGAGGGTTACGACCAGGCTCCCCCTGGCAAGTGGAGGCTGACAAACAACGGGCACACAGGTGCGTGCTGAAGCTGGGCACCTTCCCCCATCCCAAGTCCTCAGTCACCATCCCGACTGGGACTTGGCTCTGGTGCCAGTCCCAGGTGCTGCAGATTAATGTTAGTGCTGGGATGAAGCTGGGGGAGAAGGAGCTGTGTCAGGGCTGTTCCCCATCCTAAACCTGCCCTCAGCCTGTCCTGCTGCCCTTGCAGTGATGCTGAGCCTGGCGAGTGAGTCGGCCTCTGAGCACATCAGCATCAGCGGCGGGGGCCTCCCCGGCAGGTACCGTGCGGTCCAGCTCCACTTCCACTGGGGCAGCCTGGCCGGGAATGGCTCCGAGCACACCCTCGACGGGCGCCAGCTCCCCATGGAGGTATGTGAGAAACAGCCCCCATCACGTTCTGGGTTGCCCAAGCCCTTGGAATGGTGTGCAGGGGTGATGCTGGAGCACCCCAAGGCTGTCATGCAGCAGGTGACTGGGCTCTGCAGCTCTGCATTGGTGGGTTCAGCTGTGCTCCTGCACTTGGGCACTTGGGTCGTGAAAAAGCAGCTAATTTGAGGTGTTTCTTTACTGTTCATGGGCCAAGCTGCTTCATCCAAGATACTCAGTGGGGTTTGGGGGGCTCTGTGCCCTGCTGGGACCATGCACTGAGCTAGTGAATGCAAGTGTGAGCAAGCAGGAGCGTGCTGTGCCAAGCACATTTGGATACTTCTGGATGAAAGAGGCTCTGTGCCTTTAAAATATTAATTATCTGCCAGAGGAAAGCAGAATTTATGTTCTGTGTCTGGTGAGCACTCCGGGACTGCTGGCCCCCTTTTGCACACCCTTCAAAGGATGCTTGCTTCATGGGGGTGCTTTGATCCTCTGAGCACCCACCCCACAGAAGTGCCAATAGGACCAGAAGGGCTTTACTGGGAGAGGTTGACTCAGAGTGTGGCCATCCCAAGGTGGCTGGAAGGAGCCACAGCAGAATGTCCTGCTGCCAGGGTGTTGGCTGGGGGTAGCTGTACACGCCTGACTCCTCTGTGCTTTCCTCAGATGCACATCGTCCACATGAATGCCAAGTACCAGACACTGGCAGAGGCCAAGGGGCATCCCAATGGGCTGGCTGTCCTCGGCTTCTTCTTCCAGGTGGGTCTGCAGGGGCCCCCTGCAAACTGGGTGCTGGTGGTACAGCCGGGTGAGCGTTGTGCAGATGTCCTGAGGGAGCGGGAAGGGGCAGGAAGGCTGGGTCAAGGCCAGGAGAGGCTGGGGAACCCACTGACTGTGCAAGAGAGGGCTGGGAACCCTTCCCCACTGCTCTGCAACAATGTGAGGCAGGGCTGGCTCTGCCTGTGGTGGCTTGGCAGGACAGGATGACCCAGCTCTGCCCTGCTCAGTCCCTGCCTGACTTCAACCACCTCTTCTCTCCATACACAGGTCTCTGAATCCCCTAACACCAACTACAACACCATTGTGGCAGGGCTGAGGAATGTCTCCCACGCTGGTGAGTCGCCTCCTCATCTGGGCAGGGCAGGAAAGGGGTGACCTTGCTGTGGGAGGGCAGGGATGCACCCAGTGGGTCGGGTGGGAGAACCTGCCAGTCTCTGGGTTCATCTGCCGAGGGGAAACGGATGGGGGTGACCCTGCTGTCCCCACCGCATCCCTGGCAGGGGACAGGCTGAGCGCCCCTGTCTTGCCCCACAGGGGACTCTGTGGATTTGGCCTCCACCTTCCGCCTGAGCACGCTGCTGCCGCGTGCCGGCCGGCTCTCCGGCTACTACCGCTACCAGGGCTCCCTCACCACCCCCGACTGCAGCGAGGCCGTCATCTGGACTGTCTTCGAGGAGCCCGTGGAGATTGGCCGGGAGCAGGTACTGGCGTGTACGGCCCCAGGGTCACCTCTCTCCTTGTCCTTCCTTGCCCTTGAGCAAGAGCACAGGGAAAGTCATCTCTATAATAATGCTCCTGGCAACTTGGCAATTAATTAGTTTTATGAAGGTTAAGTAATGGAGATGTGGCCACCTGCCAATGGGGAGGAATCCCATCCATACTGCTCTCCTGCCCAGTCTTTGTGTTCAGATAGAGAAATGGGAGCGAATCCATTGAAGCTCAGTAGAGGCTCCCAGGGGAGGGATGGACGGATGGACGGAAGGAAGGAATTCTCCTCTGCTGCTCAAGCATCTTAGTAGATGTGTTTTCTTGAGGGAGCTGTGGGCCAGCCACTCTCTAAGTGCTCACTGTTGGCACCAAAACACAATTAGCTCCTTTAAAACTCAAGACCTGATCCTTATAAGGACCTACCTCTGTGCTTACCTATGGATCTGACTTCAGGAGAGCAGTGGGGGGTGGTGGAAGGACACCCACTGGTGTGGGGCCATGCCATGGGTCCTGTGCCATTGGGGCAGTATGGGGCGGGCTGACAGTGGGCAGGGGCTTGGGTGCCTGGCAATGCACCCACCCTCCCTCTCTCCCTGCACAGCTGAAGGCATTCGTCAGCACCCTCCACTTCCCACTCGAGGGATCCACGCTCCTCAAAATGATCAACAACTTCCGCCCGCCGCAGCCCCTCCGCAGCCGGAAGATCTCTGCCTCCCGGGGGGCCACAGCCAGCGCTGGGTCCCTGCACAGGGGCAGCCACCAGTTCCTCTCCCCCCTGCTCCTCCTGGCCCTGCTCAGCCTCTTCGTGCCAGCCCCCTAGGGTCTGGCCCTGCTGCAGTGGAGATGGAGGCGATGCATCTTGTTCATGGGAAACAGTGAAAACAAAGCACGTTGAAACCTTGGCTAGGCAAAGATTTTGTGAACCTGCATCTCTGCAGAGGTGAATCTCTGCAAGCCTGGAGCTGCCCTGAGATGACTGTGTAGATGGGCAGTGGGAGCTGCTGGCAGGGGGATGCTGTATTGACTGGAATAAAGCCGAGGTCCTCGTCAGGGGGTTGCTTGCTGTCCTTTCGCCATCGGGGGCAGGTGCTCAGCATGGCACTGTGAAGTCAGCAGGGAGGGAGCTGGGGGTGCTGTCTGGGTGGCATTCAGGGGTATCCCCTGCATGGTGGTGCAGGCAGGCAGGAAAGAGCCAAATCCCGGCCCTGGCTCAGGATACATGCAGTCCCTGTGCTGGAGACGCTGCCCTGTCGCTTTCCCCAGGGCTGGGGCTGGCTGTTGGAGGGATGGGGGTGTCACTGGGAACACAGCACCTGCAGTGCCCTTGTGCAGGACACAGGGATCATTCCACGGAGCTCATTTTGTGCTGGCAAGAATAACTGCAGCTGCCGGCGCTGCCGGGGCAAGGCTGTGTGAATGGGGTGGTTCATAATTAATGTGCTGGAGCTCCAGGCATGTTCCCATCCTCTCCTGAATTACGGGTGAAGATCACAGGCCGTTATTTGAGAGAAGAGCGGGACAGGCTGAGGTTTTTCCTCATTTTTGGAGGGAAGCACTGCCAGGGCCAGGCTCCGGCCCCCAGCCCCAGCGGCGGCCGCACCACCGGGTCCTGAGCATCCCCGCGGCGGGGCTCCTGGCGTGAAGCGCTCGCTGCGAGAGGCTCTCCGTGGGNGCCTTCCGCGCTGCCGCGGGCACCCGCGCGGCCGCGCCACGGCCCCGTGAACTTGTCCCCATCCCTGACACCGCCGCCTGTGCCCCGTGTGCCTGTACCTCGTGTCCCTGTGTCCCTTGTTGTGTCCCCGTCTCTGCTGCTGCCACCTCTGTCACGTGTCCGTGTGCCTGTGTCCGTATGTCCTGCCATCGCCACCTGTGTCCTCCTGTCCCTGTTCCCCATGTCCTCGGGGCCCTTTCCTTTGTTTGAATCCTTGGGGTCCGGTCCCCCGAGTCCTGTGCCCTTATCCTTTCGTCTCCTCACTCACCCTTCCCCTCTGTCCCAGTTCCATATGTTCTCCCCTCTGTTCTCCTGCTGTGTCTTCATACAACTGTTCCTTCTGTGGCCATGTCCCCGGCCCCTGTGTCCCCTGTGCCACTGGCTCCTGTGGCCTGTTGCCACTATGCCCCACATCCAGATGTCATTGTGCCCTGTGTATTCATGTCCCTGGCCTCAGTGTTTCTATGCTCCCTCTGCCCTACCACGCCCCACTGTGCCCTCTCTTCCTCCAATCTCCCATCATGTCCCCGGCTGTGTTCCCTGCCCCTCCATGTTCTCATGTCCTCCATTTTGCCTGTTCCCTCCTGTCCATCCATGTCCCACCATTCCCAGCTGCACTGCCCAAAGGCCATGGGGCAGCTGCCCTGTGGACATGCCCCGCTCCAGCCCAGGGTGCAGGGTGGGCCCAGCCCCAGCTGGCGAGAACGGGGGCCCAGTTGGCTGTGGTGAGCCCCAAGAGGCTGCAGCCCCCAGCACCAGGCCAGGGTGTGAGGGGCACCCGGGCAGTGGGACCAGGTGCCTGCCCAGGGGGACCATGGAGGGCACAGGCCATGCTCCCAAAGGCACTGGGGACCAAAACATTGGGCTCTGGGAGCAGGCACTCCACAGGGTCCCCATCACCTGGGGGACCTGTCCTGGCTGGCTGTGGTGTCCCCAGCAGAGTAGTGGCACCAGGCAGGGTCTGGCAGGGCAGCAGAGACCCTCTGTACAGCTGGTCCCCAAAACCACCCCAAAGGCTCAGCACACGCTAGGCAGCCCTGCTGGGACCTGAAATCTGGGAAGGTGCTGTTCCTCTGCTGGGAATGCCGGGCTGCCTGGGAAAGAACATGGCAATGCACCCCCCTCCCATGAGCCATTGCTGAATTGGGGTCAAAGCCCAGCTTTTCCTGCTTTTACCCTGCCTGTGGCACGGCCAGGCAGCCATGCTGGGGGTGCCACGTGCTGGAACGTTTGTGCCAAGGCAGTGGAGTGTGGCAAGGCCAGGGCTATTCCTGGCTCCCAGCTGGTGTTTGGCTGAAGCAGGCTCCTGGTTTTGGCGGGCTCTTGGTTTTGGCGGGCTGTAATTTTAGCAAGGGCTATTTCCAAGCCACGGGGCTGCGGTTGAAGCAGCTGCCTGTGAGTGTGCCTGGCTCAGCTGGGGGCTGTGATGTGCATCAGCACCCCCTGCCCACAGCCAGCCTGGGGGGTCTGGCCAAAAGGGCCCAAAACATGGCAGAAATGTTTACACCTGGTGGTTTTACCCCACAGTGGCTGCAAGGAAGAGAAAAGGACCGTGGCTCTGGCGTGGGGCTGGCAGCTTGAGGGTGTCACTGCCGGTGTAGGAACCCAGAATCCTTACAGATGGAAAAGCTGTCTAAGATCTTACTGACACTGCCAGGTCTAGATGTCCCTGAACACCACATTTACAGGATGCAGGGTCCAGCCCAGGGTGCACCTGGTGTTCTCCTTCACTCTCCCTCACACTGTCTGCTCTGCCCACCCTGGCTGTGGAGAGGGAAAAAGGCAAATTTGGATAAAAGTTCTCCCTAACTGGGTGAGCCTAATGCTTCTGCTCCCTCCTGAGGGCCTGGTGAAGACACTTGCAGCCACCCCCATCACACCCCTCAGCCACCACTGCCACCACGTTGCTGTCTCCATGCCACCAACATTCCCCACCTAGAAATTTTTTAACATTAAATTTAAAAGTCCCACCCAGGGAGTCATATCAAGGTCTGCAATTCAATGACCATGTTTCTCCAGACAGGGGGCACCAGCTCTGTGATCAATCTTTCTCACCTGTTTACCTCGAATGTGAGAGAAAACAAGGGTTTGCTGAGGCCTCAGACCAGGTTGAGGCTCTCCTGGGAATTACATGTTATTACCACAATAAAATTGAAATAATAAATATTTTGAAGCAGCTGAAAGGTGTTTATTTTTGAGTTGGTTCAGCTTGTTTACAATCTGCTTACAAGCCTGGGCACTTATCTTTGGGGCTGTTTACTGGGCTCTGCCCCAGGCTTTGGTGTGGTTTCATACACATCTAAATAACCCCCAGCAAGGGGGTACCTTCCTGCCAGCTGTGTGCCCTGGCAGTTGCTGTTTTGACACAGTTATGCAAATGATTGCTCTCATCTTCACAAATGGGCGTGAATGCTCAAGTCGTGTTTTCGACCACACCAGCCCGAAACATTGTTTGATTTCATTTAATTCTCTTTCAATTACAGGGCAATAAACCGTGGTCTTGCACTCTTATGACCTGCTCTTGCACACCAGCCCGAGAGCTTTCCTTTTCTCAGGGGCTGATGTCCCCCACAAGGTGGTGACAGCCCAAGGTGAGAGCCCAGTGAGGCAGGGACACAGAGCTGGCACCATCTCAGGGCTGAGCTGTGTGGCTCTCGCTTGCCTTCACACGTCAGCACCCACTGGAGACAGTTTTGCTTCCTTTTTTGGGGCGTCCTTTTGAATTTCTGATTGGGGCCTGTAGTGGGTGAGGAGTAAATTTAGCCAGGGGATGTCCCACCGCCACACAGCTGCACAGTGGGGTTGGCTGGGGGAAAACGGGGGGCCAGTGCTGGCGTGGCACAATCTGGGCTCTGCTCAGCCTTTCCCCAAGTTCTTCAGAGAAGATGGCTCTGTGAGCAGGGAACATGTCAGGGTGGGGTGCAGGAACCAGCAGCACCCTCCAGGTGCTCTGTGGCTGCAACCCCTGGCTCAGGCACAGCACAGGCCATGGGTGTCACCCAGGCTTGGCACAGCAGTAGCACCAAAGCGAGGGGATTGTGCCATCCTCCCACTGCTGTCCCGGTGGGTCTGGCTCTTCCCCAGTTCCCCCAGCCCGGGCTGGGGCTATTCTGGGACCCTGCTCTTGCTTTCAAGTTTCAGCCCTGCTGCCTCCAGGAACGCGGCTGTTTGCGTGGCTGCAGCTGCGCTGGGGGCAGGCGGGACTCATCCCCTCCCTCCCGGCTGTGCCCGTGGCTCTCCAGACGAGGTGTTTCATCAGCTCCAGGTGCACTCACTCTGCTCCTGCCACGTCCCCAGAAAAAGAGACCCCACCTCCTCCTGGTACGAGATGTTGGGGCTTGCCTGGGGAAATCACCCAGTAATGTACAATTAAAAAAAGCAGATCAGGGCTGGTTTTTGGCGTACAAACGTGGCCAGAGGTGGTTGTCGTGGAGGGGACCCAGGGAGGGTTTGGGGAGCACAGCAGAGCTTTGTGCTTGAGGTTTGTGGCAGTGGTTTTGGAGAGAGGGTTGCAAGAGCTCCTACGGTCCCACACTCCTTTGCCTACATTCCTACATCCCTCAGTCTGTTCTCAGCTGTGGGACCCCTCCAAGCCCAAGGTGTCCAAACCCCCAGGGTTTATCAAATGGGCCCCAAAGCCCTTTTAAGCCCTCACCTGGGAGCCTCAGCCTGGGAGAGCTGTTCTCACCAAGCCCCAACCCTTCATGGGATCCACTGCTTCTCTTTGCAGCTAATTAGAGCCTTCCTGAAGCATCTCATTTACTAAATTAGATCCCCCTCATTTTAAAATTACTGGCAAGCTGGGAAAATGAGAAAATAAACGACTGTTAAAATTGCAGTGCAGGAGCCGGCAGAGTGAGAGGAGCTGCAGCTGGGGAGGGAGGTTTCGGTTCTGCTCAGCACATTCGCTCACCAGACACCCCCAGCGAGGGTGGTGCGGGAGTGGATCCAGATTGCTCTTCCCAAGCACTGCTTCCCTCCCTGCCAGGGGATGGATCAGGCCCTGCATCCCTCTGTGATTCCCAGCCGAGGCTCTCTGGCCCTGTTGAAGGCTTGTTAAGGGTAAAACTCTGGCTGGGAATTTGCCAAGTTGCAGGCAGCGGGGGAGGATGGGAGCCCTGGAGGGGCCAGGGCCACTGATCTATAATTAATCAGGCTTTTTTCTAGACAGTTAATGCTTATGGAAAAATTTTAGCAAAATCTTTTAATCAATAATTAGTGAGGTTTCCTGCCCCCTGAGTCAGAGATATCCCTGTGCTCTGCCCACACAGACCTGAGCTGAAGCAAGACCCCAGCTCATGCCCCAAATTGAGCTCACAAAAGCTGGGCCAGTGTCCTGTGACCAAGGAATGGATTTTACTCTGGAAATGTCAAATTGAATCTTAGGACCTGCAGAGAGCATTGCCCTGCCACCCTCCTCCAGTGTCCCTCCCCAGAAATGCAGCATTTCTCAGAGTAAAAGCTGGGATGGGGGTCCTGTGTTACCTGTCATTCACTGCAGCCTCAACCACTACTAAAGTCATTCAATAACTGCTGGAATTGTTAATTATTGAGGTTTGATCTTTGCAGTGGAAAGGAAGTGAACTTCCTTCCTGGCAGCAGGTCTTGGTCATTGGGGCATTCCTGGCTGGCAGAGTCTCAGGCAGAAGCTCTCCTGGCAGCACCAAAGGGCTGGGGATGAGATGCCAAAGGCAGGGGTTTGCCAGGAAATAACCTTGCTTGAGCAAGGAAGGGGATCAGTGGCAGTGTGGAGGAGTTTTGCCATCTCTGGGCTCACATTCCCCAGCAGTGAGCTGCAATGCATGGGTGCATGCATGGATGTGATTCTGCTGCAGGGACCCTCACCTTCAGGACCACCTGCCATAGCCCAGTAGCCCCCCAGGAGCTGGCCCTGCACCTCTGCCACAGTGGGCACTCTCTGCCCAGTAAACTGTGCTAGAGAAGCTTCACTTGAAACACGGAGGGACAGATCTCTCCATCATTTGCTCTTCCCTCTTTTCCCTGGCTCCAGTGCAGGCTGAGCATCCTGCTGCTGGCTTCTTCCTTAGGGCTAGCAGCAGCAGCCCATGTCTCTGGCCTGCTCATGGGTTTGCTCTGTAGCAGTGGGATTTGGGATTTCCTGGGAAAGCCATGACCTTGTCAGCCCACACATGGGAAGCACACTGTGACTGACCCCCTGAGCAGGGTGATGGCAGGGGGGTTTACCCTGTGCATGGGGCTGTTCCATGGCAAGGCCTGCTCTGCCCAGCTGAGGAGGAGGATAAAAGTGGGATTAAAGGCAATGAAGTTGTTTTGGAGCATGAGTGCCTTTTGGCAGCTCAGGTGGTGTCAGGGTCTGCTGCCATCTCCCTGACAAAAAGCAGGAGGGGAGGGGCACTGTGTTCTCATATCAATACAGGCTGGGGCATGAAGGGATTGACAGTCCTGCTGCAAAGGATTTGAGGCAATCAGTGGAAAATGACCTGGCAATGTGCACCTGCAGACCAAAAAGCCAGACATATTCTAGGCTGCATCAAAAGCAGTGAGTTTGAGGGAGAGGAGGGAGCCCTGTACTCTGCTCTGGTGAGGCCCCACCTGCAGTGCTGTGTCCAGCTCTGGATCCCACAATATAAAACGGACATGGACCTATTTGGGTTAGTCTAGAGGAGGCCACAATGATCTCAGAGCACTGGAGCACCTCTGCTGTGAGGAAAATATGGGAGAATTAGGGCTATTCAGCCTGAAGAGGAGAAGGCTCTGGCAAGACTTTATAGCAGCCTTTCAGTACTTGAAGGGGCTTATAGGAAAGATGAAAACTGACATTTTAGCAGGCCCTGATGCAATAGGATAAGAAGTAATGTTTCTTAACTAAAAAATGGTCAATTCAATTTAGGCTAAAAAATAAGATTTTTTTTTTTTTTT
>WEIU01014025.1:8902-38617 GCA_013389925.1 Aegithalos caudatus
AGTTTAATATTAGTCTGGAAATTATTCAGCTCCAAAATGATGCCAAGAGCAGTCATTGGTCACTGAAAAACAACTGTCTATGAATAAAATCTCTCTCTTAATAAACTAAGTTTCTACAACCTGTACAAATCTAATTTACTTATTCCACTTGTGTCTTACTCAAAAAAAAAAAAACAAAATAGAAAGTGGTTTTATTTCACTTATTTGGACTTTCCTCAAGTCTCAAAGGATGACATTGGAGACTTTCAAGACCATGTAGATCAAAACAAAGTAATGTTACTCATGACTGCATGGCCTTTTATTCAAAAAAAAAAAAAAAAAGAACACCATTGNNNTACACCATGGTCTTAGTTCATCAGATTTCTTCTGTTCATCCTTCTATATATAAAAAGAAATAAGAAAGTTGAAAAGAAAAGCTTTTACACAAACTACCCTGCTTTTTTTTCCTGCCCATTGGCCTGATAAGCTATTTCAAGAAATTCTTTCAATCAGTTTTAGAAGTCAAATGGCATAAAGTGCAGTTTCACAAATCATATCCAGATAAAAATAAATACACAGAGGCTAGCATCCCTATCTGACCAAATTTTATCAGCTTGAACAGCAAAGAGATTTTGGATGTAAAGGAAGCTTGATAAAAGTCACTGGTCAATTCAGATTTTATAAAAAAGGACTCTTTTCAAAACATGACTCTTTCGGTACAACCACCAAAACCAATGCTTCAGCAAAACAGTTTCTATAATATATCTTTGGGGAAAAAAAAGATTGTTTGAGATTTTCAACATCACAAGAAATATTGACTCATCTTTCAGTGGATGGAATAGATGGAATGTAATACAGATGGAATATAAAATTGGGAAGCCAAAGCAGAAAGTATCCTTTAGTTAAAGCACAGATGGATAGAGATAACAAAATGCTGTTCCCTCAATGATGAAACCTCTCTTTTGTTGATTGGAAGTGTTACAGTTATGATGAGTCATGACTCAATCCCAAGAAGCAAGTTGAGCAGGCATGAATTTAAAGCTGAATTTGAAAATCTCCTGTAGCTAAAAAAGCACTTACTGCCAAGCTTCATACCTCTCCTACTGCATGTCATTATGACTGGGTTGAGAATCTGTAAGCCAGAAGCATCTGCCTTTTGTAGATGTCTGTTTATCTACAAGAACAACTGACAGTTTTCTTTACAGGTTGCTGTCCTGAGCTAATCAGCAAATTCAACAAATGACTGTGATAACATGACCAGATTAATTACATGTGCTTTTTCTTCTTGTTGTCTCAGAAACTTAATAAACCATTATGGTTATTACTTATGAATATTGCATGAATATTACACTAGAAATACTTTTCGGGCTGTTTAATAACCATCTTCAGTATGTTACAAAAAAATTTAGGGCCCACTATGCCGAGACTTTCAGTCCATGTGGCACAAATTAAATCACATGCTTTTTGACACATTCGTTATAAGGCAGGGACATGCAGAGTATGTGGTGAAAGCCTAATCTCGAGGGGTAAGAAATGGCCATCAAAAAGACAACTAAAAATAAAGGCAAATTTTCATAAGCTGAAGTGATAAGCTTTTCTTAAAGTTTGACTTTCAATAAGAGAATTCATTTTTGTACAGTATGATTTTCCAGTTGTCATTTTTCTAATCTGAGCATGAATGCTGATCCATCCATTTGGAAGAAAGAGTAGAAATTATTTCTGACTTCAATAAGTAGTTGTCTCCCATCATGTACAGGTAGCTAGTGTTGGAGCTTTGCTGAGCTCCTCTTGCAAGCCCTAATCTCACTGCTGTGACTACAAGAGCTGCAAAAGGCAGGTCAGTGACTCAGGCAAGCTCCTGCCCACCATGTGCTAGACCTAGGATGAAAAAATCCCAACACTGGAACAATGAACAGCTGATGTGTTTCAAGAGTTTTGGAAGAATTGGATTAGGTGGACTAAAGCACTTACATTTAGGAAGGAAAACTGGCATTTTGATTCGTGTGTCTAGGCTTGGGAGCACTTCAATTATGTTGAATTAGATCAACAAAACAAGATTTAGTCACGAACCACTGCAGAACATTTAAATTTTTGGTATTTTGGATATTTTGGCTTCATTACTTTTGTTCCCCCATCTCTCTTCCACTCCTTATAAATGTTGAATGATTTTCCATTTACTAAAATGAAGCTGTGCTGTTTGTTATTCTCCTCTGTCTTTTCTGAATATATTGAAACACAGCACCTGCAGGAGGAAACATCATTTGGGAAGAGAAAGTTCTTACAGGGGATGGAAGAAAAAAACATTGTGTTCTCTTTTATTTTGTCATTCCCTTTCATTTTTTGTCTCCATTTGCTCTTCCTTTCTTGTGGAGATACACACAAAACTTTTGTAAATAGCTTAAGGGACCCATCCATCCGTGCTAGACCAGCACCAGAGGCAAATCAGGAGATAGAGAAAATGATGAATAGTGTCAGAGGGCAGAACAAAAACAGGAATCAATTGGAAGGAGAAAGACAAATTTCTTTCAGAAACATAGTCTGGATCATGCTGGAGAAGGACCTGCTAGATAGGGATATTTTTAATGGAAAAGCACGCCTTTGTCAAAAGTTAATACTACGATGAGGCACTGGAAAATGTTTTAAAGAGAAGTAATAGATGCCCTATCCCTGGAAGGATTTAAAGTCAGGTCAGATGAAGCTCTGAGCAACTTGGTCTAGCAGAGGGTGTCCCTGCCTCTGACAGGGAGTTTGGAACTATGTGATCTTTAAGGTCCCTTCCAATCCAGTCTGTTCTATGACATGATTCTAGGATATATTTTAAAATGGATGCATGAATCCAGTCTCATGGGATGGTTTGTCAGGTACTGCCCTGCAAGTGTTTGCAGAAGGTTGTGAAGGGTTCAAATATACTTCCTCAGTGCCATATAATTTTCCTGTTCCTTAGGAAAAACTGTGTTCTAGAAGTAAAATTGCTGGACAAGATACTTAAATTTACAGAAGAGAAAAACGGTGCATAAAAGTTCTTTTGAGCAGCAGGGTATGACTCTACTGAAGGACTACAAGGCCATAATACTGTAGGACTTCTGTTTGAGCATTAGAAGGATGGGCTGCACCCAGACGTGTATGAGGTGGATGCCGTGATCATAGGCTCCTCACTGCTCAGACAACAGAGATCCATCAGACAGACAGGTGTCCCTCTGTCTGGGAATAGCACTGAGCAACTCTGCAACAGTTCCAAAGCTCTTTGGAAATCATCTCCTTAAGCAAAATTCAGGGGTAGCTGCACATATCACCATGTTGCTGGTTATCATCAGGAGCTGAGAGGGTTATAAAAGCTGGGAAGCTCTACTGCCCCTCTTCTTCCACAGCTGTTGGGTCAGATAAAAGCGGAGGAGATGCCTTGTAAAGCCAGAGTGGGCATGCATTTTCTTTTCTGACCAAGTGAGCCACCCTGTGGTATAAAGCTGTTGTATGTATTGGCATTAAAAATATTATTTTTGCACTGAAATGAAATTATTTTATGAACAGTTTCTGGGACAAGAGTAGCTTAGAATGAAATAAATGCATTTGCCAGCAAGTTTTATGCGGCAGAAAAAGGCACTTGCTATTCATAAAATATATATATATTTCCCAGGCAGCACAGCTCTTCAGCTATTCCCCAGATATCAACTTGGTGTGCCTTTAAGTGTTATATCACCAAAATATGAGAAAGAAAAGACATAAGTCTCATGTACATTGAGGCTAAATTCTATTTTTGGTGTTATATTGAGGTAAATCAGAAGTCAGCCCAGTGAAGAAAATTTCTCTCACATATACTGGTATTAACCTGAAAGCAAAGCACAGTCCTTGAAATACAGTTATATAATGTGTAGAGAAGAGATTCTGGTAGAATAAATGATCTCTGAAAAGCTACCAGATAATTAAGCTGAAGTCAAACCCCAAACCTAGGGCTCACTGCTGCATATTAATTTAGTAAAACAGATTATTCATGCTTTGGATGTTACCTTTTCATTTGGGAAAAGCAGGTATGTCCTGAAGGAAGTTCTGACTGGATTTCACTTACTTATTTTAAATTTAAAATCCTCAAGAGGAGCCAAGAGAACTTGATAGCTGATAAACATCTGAGACCAAGGGGGAAACATCACAACGTATCATCAATATTTTTAGTTCCCCATGAATGATTTACATTCCCCTGCACTAGCAGATATCTTCAAAAGAACATATCAAAACTGGAGAGCAGTGCACTTGGTTCATGTAAAGTTAAATTTGCTGCAAAAAGCTCTATGAATTCAAAGCTCTGAGATCAAGTTCTGATTTCCAATGTTGGGCATACTCTTGCAGTCCGTCTTTTAAAAGTTTCTGTGGGTCTGGGGAATTTTCAGACTCTGTGATGGCATGCCTACAGGAAAGTCCCCACGGAGCTCTGTTGCAGAGCATTAAAACAGAGCACAGGTCTCTGGGAGTGACTGGCACAAATATCTGTTGTTTTCTGTAGCCTAAGCACAGGGGAGCTCAGCCTCTGCCGTCAAGGGGCTGGCATGCTATCCCATCTCAAGAGATGGTTGCACACTACTCTCCCAAAGAAAGCTGGGACCATTGGTTTCCAGGTCAGTCTGGGTAATCCCTTCTAGTGTATGTTGTGAGCAATAGCAATAAGGTTTTTTCCCCTACTTTTTTTTGTTGTTTTTTTTGGTTTTTTTTTTTTTTTTTTTTTTTTTTTTTTTNGCTAAGAATACTGAATGGCAAAATCCTATCTTTTTATAGCAAAAGCTATTCTTAGCTGTTTGGTGAGAGGACAACGGACAACTGAGATTCAATAATATGCCCAAAATCACTGAGTACATTGCAGAAATTGACTCCAGAGATCTTAGTAAATGGCATACTGAAGCCTTGCCCTTGACATGTTCTTACCTATTGCAGTGCAGACTGAATCAAGGCTATTCTCACCAGTGGATCATCATTCCTCATTATAGTTACTGCAAGTGGTGGGTTTGGAATCTATCAGAGAATATATAAATAGACCAGGGATGCATAGTGACAAAGGCATGAGCATGCGATGTTTTACAGAATCCATGCAGCAAGAGCATTTGATTACAAAAGGGTTTTGAAACTGTTTAGTATTTAAGAACGTTTATTTGTGTTTTCTTTATATCCAGTCTTGATTCAGTTGCTAAAGTGCTGCAGGTAACCTCCAATCACTGGGCATTTAAATAAATAAAAAAACAATCATCATCATCTCTTCTGTCCTACTGTGAGCTCAGAAATCTTCTGCCTCAATAGATGGCCAGTCCAGGGTGAAAGAGCACTATCAGACCAGAGCTGGAAATAAGAGCTTTTCTTCTGCCAGGTACATGGGGTCCATGGAACATTTTCTAAAAATGTACGTGTTTCCATGTGTGTATGTAAAATCTACAAAGCAAATGGTATAATCCAGTATAACCCTCAGCCTTCCTTCATTGTTGCAGTATTCTAGTGAATAACTGCTAAAAACAGAAGGAGAATGTGCAATCATCTGAGAACAAACAAACTATTTTTTAAGAATGCAGTGAAAAATAGCTTTAATATTCAGCACAGCTTAATGAATTGAAGACATTTTTCTACTCAATGCCTACCAAGCTGGAATATTTTTTCTTTGCAGCTAAATGAAAGTCCTTCATTCTCTTTAGAAAGCTGTTGTGTAGAATGACAAGATAACATTAGTATGAGTTACACTGGATTTTGTTATAATATGGCTGTCATACACAAAGGTCTCAGTTACAGTGGCATTTAACAAGTTAAATTTATTCTCTGTAGAAAGAATTTTGGCTAAATCATATTTGGCAAGGAAGAATTCACAAGATGCCCCTTTTCATTAAAAGACAAAATGTTCCCAGGTCAGGCTGGTCTTAATGTTGCTGTGTCATTAGAGAAAAATAGTCTGGCTATTATTTAGGTGAGTCATCAAAATGTTTTCTGACTATTTACTTCTGTTTCAGGAAATTCATAAGAAAAAAGTATTTTCAGAACATTCAATAAATTTGACTAATAGATCTGAGGATTTTTCTCTGGTGCTTATCTTATAGCCACTGATACAGCAGTACATGGTTCTGCAGCCCCCTTCACCATTAGGCTGAACCTTCACTGGACTAACCAGTGAAAGTGACACCAGGACTAGAACTGGAGATCTTGGTCACCCTCCAAAGATTCAGTTTTTTCCTCATTGTAGTGACTATCAGTAAAAGGTAGTAACAAGCCCATGTCTACAGCATTTAGGTGATACAAATCCATGAGTACAGGCATTCGTCCTGAGCACACAAGTATGACCACTGAGTTAAGGGAAAAAGTGAAAGAGACTATTTAGATCAGTGTCATTCATGGATTTAATTTTTTTTTTTTTTTAAATTATGGTGGGGTTTTTCTTTCAGGATTTGGCTAATTTGTCATGATGCTGTTTAAGACTGATGCACCTTCTAAACAGATTTGTCATTGCACATTACATGGCCTTGACAAAAGATCTCACTACTTTTGGAGAAAGAGTAGAATGTCTTCCTGGCATTCCAGAGCTGCAGCTAGGCAGAGAACTCTGAACTTTGCTGTAAGCCCAAGAAGTTGGGCTTTTGTGAATGCAAGTGAGAAAATCTCTAATATGCTTTTTTTAAACTGCAATCCTCTCCAGAGTTTGGCATTTGCTCCAGCTAGGACTTGTCATCATGTTCCATCAGGCACTTTCTGCTCCTGTAAAAATGTCCCCAAATGTTCACTCATCTTTAATGATCATAGATTGATCACATAATTAATTGGCTTTACAAACTAAAATATCTCTCTAAAAAATGAACTACCATACAAAAGGACAATGTCAAAAATAAGCCAGGCACTTTCCAAGTTGTGGCTCTCATCTGTTTTGTTAAGGGCATAAATTCTTAGGGTAGGAAGAGAGAAAATTTAGTAAGAAAAAAAAAGGTATGCTTTTATAATGTAGTTGGAAAAGCAAACAAAATCTTTACATCATTAAGTTAAGGCTGAGATTTTCTAATTTAGCAGCTTTGGTCTTGTGTTTCTTGATAGTGGCTAAAGAATTTTTTTCAGAAACAGCACTGCAACACGATGTTCTTCTAGCCCCTTTATTCTGCCAGATTCTGGCTGGGTAAACAATAATCCCTGTCAGCTGCAAAGTAAGAAAGTAATGTTGCAGTTTCAGCTGGATGATTCAATACTGTGCAGAGAGTGGAGACCACAGTAATGTCACACATTAACACCTACAGGGAACTTGACGACAGTAATTTGTTTCACTTTTTTACCAAGGACAGTTTAGGACAGTTAGATTTATGAAGCCATAATAAAATATTGACCATGTCAGTGGTAGAATTACACTCATTTCACTTTCTTGCTCTTTCTCCCTTACTTATTTTTAGTGCTTTTCAAAATACCTTCCTAGGTATCTGCACATAGCTTTTAGAGAAATATATTGATTTAAATGAATGATTTAAAATCTGATTTATAATACTATCATAATTCTGAATGATAATAACATGTTTCCTCAGAGACTTTACTCAAATAAAGAATAAAAGAAAGAGTTATTATATTTTCCCTCTCCTTTCAGAAATTTTTGGTAGCTTATTTCAGAAAGCCCAACTTTGGCATTCTGTGGGATACTCTTACCACAGTAGCCCTATCCCTCCCTGAATTCCCTGCCCTTCTGTTTTTCTTCCCTGTTTGTTGCAATGCCCACCCCCTGCAGGTGGGAATTTGCTTTCTTCTGACTGAAGAACACTGATACTAGACAAGCAGACCAATGGTGGTGTCCTTTCTGCAGGAATGTGTTTATCCTGCCAGCACAAAAATGGCAGTCCTGACTTTTGTATTAAAGAGCTGCACACACTTGTGTTCCATGCACAACTGTGTTCCATAAGAGAGGGGGAAACAGCAGCTGTGCCTCACAACAAGAGAGGAAGTGTGTATTCCATTGTGGGACAGCTGTTCCCTCTATGTCTACTTTCTGTGGCATAAAACCTGTGATGGAAGATCTACCCCACTTGAATATAAACCTGCAAGTGTAATAAGTGCTCCATCATGCTGAGCTTACTGTCTGACCATGAGCTCTCCTTCAGACAGAGGGAAAGCAATAATGCACAGCCTGATCAAAGAGAAGGGATGCCTTTGTACCATAGCTGTGCTACTGCATGTACCACCTCCACCTGAGGAGGGTGAAGAAATTGTCTCTGATTTTCACCTGGGGCTCAGCCTAGTGTGGCTCTTTATTCAGGTTCTTGAAACCCCCCACAGCCTGGGACATCAGCTGGCTGCAGAGCTGGGCTATCACAGGCATCACCATCTTCTCTCCCAAGCTGTTACCAAATCTGGAGGTGATGGAGGTGCCTCTTTTAGCCATGAGGTGCACCTTACTTGAAGAAAGTTCAGATGCACATGAATACCGGAGCCTGACATCAGAGTGCAAAGCAGGTATTTTTACATGATGGGATCTCACAACACTTCCCTGCCAAAACAGTGAAATCTGTCTTCCTCTAACCAAGCCATCAGCAATGCATATCTTTTTGGCACATTTAGAATGGGAAAGGGTGCTCCAGGGCCAAACACAAGAGTATTTGGTGCCTAAGAGACAAAAGTCTGAGGAGATTCATCATGGAAGACTCTGACTTTCTTCTGGCAAGACTGATGACATTTTTTGAACAAAGAAAAATTAATGGATCTGTCTGAGTTCTGAATTAATTAGGAGAGATACAAACATGCAGAGAACCTTTCAACTGTCATCAGTAGTTTAGAAGGCAATGAACAGTTTGTCCATGTTTTCTCAGGCTATTATTCCATCCCTGCTTCTGGATTGTGGCTAGAGAAATACATAAGTACTACTTTGTTAAGTACAAACATCTAGAGGATTGGGTTGTCTGTTTTCCATCAGTGCTGTAAGAAAGAGTTACAAGTTTGTATTTCTATAATAATATGTTGAATAATTTCATTCAGCTTTTCAAGTTAGCCCAGGTGCTTATCAGAGATGTATGGGAAGACATTTTTGGTTTGTCATCATCCTAGATACCAATGTCTCAGTTTCTTCAGAATAACTCCCTTCCGGAGAGAGAGAGGACTCCTGTGTACTCTGTGCAAACCCTTCAATTTGAAGGAAAACTCTCTCATTCTGCATCACTCTGTACGTATTTCACCTGTCTGTAAAACTACTACCACATGTCCTATGTTTTCTTATACTTTTGAAGTGTTCTGTGATCATTTCCTTTCACTGTACTTTCGCTTTTTGTCCTTTGCCTCTCAACATTTGTGTCAAGTGAATTGGTGGAACAGTCCATGGGGCAAGCCAGCCACAGGCACTCACAGATTTCCATAGCTAAAGGAGGCTTCAGTTCTTCTCACCATAAACTATTCTTACCTTCTTGGAGTATCTAATGCAGTGGAGTTCAGCAACAAAGAGTTCAGAAAGAAATGGCGTTGAGGTTTTATATAATTACTGGGATGACAAAGAACTATTGGTTTCCATTAAGAGATCAGCTGAGAATGCAGCCTTGGACTTGGGACATATCCTGCCCCTGTTCTTGACAGATGCTTACCCTTGGATTTGGGAGTGAGGGGATGCAGAGCAACTTGCTGGGGGCTCCCAATCTCTGGGAGATCCACAGGAGGTTTCTGTGAACAGAATTTTAAGACTGCTCCTTCCTTTACAACTAGTCCACAACTTAAAAAAAAAAAAAATCTCAGCTGTTACCTCTTGAAATATTACATGTTCTAAAAGTATTTAGGTGAATTATGACAGTGAGATGAAGAATTGATTGAATATGAGTACTTTGCCTCTGATTCACCTAATTGAAAAAATTATTTATTAAATTTTAAATGGAAGATGCAGAGAATCAATCTGTCACAGAAACAGTGGAAGTCAGAAAGGAATGGCAAATGTCATTATAACCTCACCTAGAAAATGAGGTTGCAGTCCCTACAATCTAAAGCATCCTGCTCTGGAAAATTATATCCAGACAACATGCATGCTTAAACAAGAAGCAATATTTTATAGTATTTCTAAGCATAATTCTTTTTACATAAAAATCACCTGAATTTTCACTAGTTTCATCTGCACTACCATGATGTCATGTTCTGAAGGCTTGAAAAGGTCTCTTGCAATTACACCTGACAGGTTTTGGGCATCTGAAAAAGAGCACTCCAGTCCTGTGGCTTCAGAGAGCTGCACAGCTCCATCCCTCCAGGCAGGTGTTTCTGCTCTTTCCAGCTGAACTGAAGACAGATGGAATTTGACAGTGTTTCCCCTTCAGTTGTTTCCTAAGGAAAATTAGCTAGCTTTGTCTTTTGGTTTATGTAGTCACAAATGACAAAGAGCTGACAGCCAAAGGTATTTTCCCACACTAAATCCACAGATCTGACAGAAAACACAAAAGTAATAATAAGGAAATAAATTCCCATGGGCCTGTGAAATTAGAATGTTTTGTAAAAATAACTGCATTTTTAATCTGTGTCATTAATGGCAGATGCAAAGCTAATCATGGTATTGATACGAAAGATGAAGTTAATAATAGGGAGCCCACAGGGTCTTTTTGCTAATATTGCTGTGCTACAGCTATGTTCAAGCTAGACAAGAAAAGAGATTAATTCTAACTATACAAATGGTGAGTTGAAAAAGCTGTAGCATGGGGATGAAATGAGTGAGTTCTATGAAGTTCTTCCTACAGCATGTCCAACTTTTATTAAGGAGTCCATGGATTTATAGTAAGAAGGCCACAAAGAAAAATGTTACAGAAATGAATTTGCAAACTCAGGGAAGAAAGTTGTTAATAATACTTCTGTCTAAGAAATTCACTACTTGGCATATCTATATTAAATAGTCTCAGCCTGTAGTAGTGTAATGTGATGGAAAATAAATATTCAGGCTGATATAACAGCCTGCTAATATAACCTTCATGCTGGCCCTTCCTTTGCCAAGTATCCAGTAATACAATTTCTGCTCTCTGCAGTCACAGAATAATGAAAGTCTTGCAAACTTTCTCTCCTGACCTCAAACAGTGGAGAAAGCAAATTTTGAATTCTCTTGAGTTCGGGAGCATGTCATATCTATTTACTAGTGTCTCATTGTATTTCTTGCTCTTATTTTTGTCCACATCAAAGGAAAATAGCAGCTCAGTCTTAATATTCCAAATGTCTATTGATCTAAGGTCCTTAGGGACAAACCTTGCAAGCAAAATGACCTTATGTTTTGTTTTCTGAAGTCTAAGGGTAGATCTCAGATTTAGGATAGCATGCAGCTTTCCAAGAATATTTTAATGTGAAAATTCCTGACCATACATCTCTGAAGAAGAAAACATTCTAAAAAATGACCTCCAAAAAAACTAAAGCCACTGCTGGTTATTTTTCCGTCCAATTTACTGTGGGTTTTTTTAAGTCTTTAAGTTCAAAACAAGACAAGAGCATGAAAAAAACAGACAGTTATACAGCAACATTTCTGTTCCTGTGTGTATGGGGATTTATGATGTGCTCATCAGTACCTCTGTGGGCATACATAAAGAGATCCAGCCAGAACAGGACTGACAGTTTTACTTCACATGTTTCAGAAACTCCTCTGAACCTCCTGAAGACACAGCAGATTTTACAGATCTTCAGCAAAGAAAACAGAACCACCATAGGTAGTTACACAGGTTTTCATTTTTGTCAGAAATCAAGGGGTTAAAATAAGCTGCAAAAAACACTATTAGCAGCTTTCTGGAGGTCTAAATTTTATTAGTACTTCACTGAATGGATGGTTTCTTGCTGTATTGCATAAAAATAATTCCTTTACATGAGACTTCCTTGCTCACCCCTTTCCCATACTGTGCAATGCATACTGGTTATGCAGTAAGATCATTACAAAGGTAATTTCATTCTGCAGCATTATAAAATTTTTATTGGATCAATAGCTGCTGAAGTATTGAAAGCAGTCATAAATTTTTATGGCATTAACAGAATTCAGTAATTTGTCACTCAAATAGGTCCAAAAGAACAAGTTCTAAGAAACTCTATTTGACAGTTGCAAAAGCTATTGAAATAATGCAGGTAATTTGGAAAAAAAATAGTTGGGTAAGTTTGTCTCAAACCATAATTTGTACAACAATAAAATCAGAAAATAACTTTCTGCAAAAGACTGACGGACTTGGTTCCTGGCTGCCACATTACCCCATGGCCTGTGAGTCGAGTTCTGGCAAATATGCTTTGCTACTGAATAAAGTACAAAAGTCTCTGCTCCCTTGGAAACAGATGGTCCTTTAGCCTTGCAAAAATTGGAAGTATTGACCATCAAGTAAAATTATGGAAAAAGCTGGAAAAAACTATGAGAAAGAAAATATCAAACAGTTTTTCCCCTCATTTTGTTTCATAGGGATCATTTTGAGCTAGCCATTAATTTCTGAGCCATTTTCCTCTTTGTGATTTACCAATCAGCCATGAAACAGTGTAAAACTAGATACCTTTTATTTATCTTAAATTGCTTACCTTTGGCTGCACAACATTTTCCTTTAGGTCATTTTGTTCCTTTTTTCAGTTCCTGGGTTTTTTTCTGTTTGTTATTGGCTTTTTAATAACAAAGTATGATATGACAACAAAGAAGAAAGGATAATTTTTTAAAAAACCTTTCACTAAAATCTAATTAAATTATTCAAGTAAAGTTTGTGGTTTCTTATGGGGTTTTTTTCCCTCTACCTAAGTAAATACATTTTTAATAGAAGACAATTATAACATTTCCTCATCTTTAAAAAACCCACAAATTATTTCCTGATTATTTAATATAATTTTTATTAAGATTTTGGAAGCAACACTGTTTTTTAACTTGATGATGTTTCTTCAGGCCTCTGCTACACTTTAAGCTTGTTACTTCACTGACAGGATAGAGACCAGAAGGAAACATGACAACACAAAAGGTTTTATGGGGAGGTTTCATGACACTGGCATTTGACCTCCTGCTGCAGCAGGGAAACAGTGCCAGAGCCCATTTTGTGCTGTGGTCTCTATTAGCTCTGCTGGTGCTAGCACAACCAAGAGTCAAATTTGGGACAACTTTATTTAGGTTGCACTGTTAATTGTTTTCTACTCTAAAATACACGCATATGAAAACTAAATCTGGAAGTACATGCTTCAAAATGTCAGGAAGACAGAAAGGTCAGCACAAGCTTTGTCAACGTCCATACTGACATAAGAACTACAAACCAAAGTATATTCTCTAAATTTGTATCTTGTAATCTGAGACCAAACCCCCTGGCTGATCTCAAAAGTCGTTTTGTAGGGAGTAGATTAAAATTATATGCTAAATCTTGCACATGAGTTGAATGTGAAAGTAGCTGTGAAAGGCAGATAAATTACTTTATTATCTTTTTCTATTTATGGAAACAAAGGTTTGGGTTTCTTGATTTACTAAGCAGCTCTGCATGAACTAAAGCTACTCTGAGGATTATATTAAGTAAACAAGTGTAGTTAAAGAGAATGACCACCTTTATACACCCTGACATAAGAAATAATCTCCAAGGAAAAAGAAAGAAAAAAAAAAAAAAAAAAAAAAAAAAAAAAAAAAAAAAAGGTTTTTTTTTTTTTTTTAATTTTTTTTTTNTCTTTTCAGAAAACCTTTTTCCTTTAAAAGATTTTTTTTTTCTCCTCTTTTCTCAAAAGTCCATTTCTAGTGCTCTGGAAAGGCAACTTGATTATCATTAATCAATTTATTTGTTGAAATGATATTTGCATCAGGTTTTGTATATTTCACTACATCTGGTGGTTCTGAACACCAATTTATTAAACTTGTTAAATATACAGATAAAATTAATTTGAAAGCATGAAAAATCAATATTTTAAAAGTTTCTGAAATCCATTCTAATCTGTATACTGAGAGAAAGTATTCCTATAGCTGCACCTGAGAGAAGCATCTTTAAATCTTTTCAATATATTTCATGATTTTCAATTAATTAGGAAGAAAACCATTTAATGGCAGAACATTAGACAAATTCCCAACATAATGCACTGAAGCATATGAAAATAAATAAGCTGTACTGAATCTTACATTTCATAAGATGCCTAATAAAAATGTCATGTCTAGCCTTTTTTGAACTTTCATTACTTTATGAAACTCAGAGGAATAGTTGAATCAGGTTAAATTAACTTTGCTTGCTCAAATCAAATATAGATAGAGCTATAGAAGATATAAATGTTCAGTATTTAATTAAATACCTTTCTAAATTTCCTATTTTATTATGATGCTTTCTTCAAATAAGAGCTAAATTTATTATTAAAGTATGGTTTTTACATTTTATCATTTAACATCAGAAGCTTCAGCAGAGTTTGTTCTATTCTAAAGAAAGCAATATAGATGAACAGCTCTTAGTGAATAGAACTGTAAGCAATATTCAGTCATTTAGTATCTCTCTTTTATACCCATTGGAGTTGTCTTTAAAAGAACAACAAAAATATATTTATGGAGCATCGAGAGTTTAACTGAAATTGGGAAACTATTATGTGCCATAAAACCTGTACCTCTATTATTCTCATGACTCCTAGAAGTCAAGAGACTTATTAGTTCTGTTTCCCAGGAACATATTTTGAAGGTGTTTTCTATCTCTTGAATGTCAGTAGTCAGAGGTCAATCACCTTTTTGTGGAAAATTTTTATTCCATTTTGTCACTTACTTCTCTTCTCTATAAACTCATGTATTTCTGTGCTGTGTTTTTATCCTCTTTACATCACCTTCAAGCTGATCCTTAACATGCAAAGTCTTTCTCAGCCAAACATATAATGCAAATAACATGAACTAATAATCCTTCAGTGAAAATCTGGCACAGAGCAAACACCTCCATCACTTGAAATATTCTCCCAGTGATTCCCACCACAGACATGGTAACCACCTCTCCATCAGACCATGTCTACTACTCCATTGTTGATCAGTCAGTTACCATCAGTATCATAAAAAATGCACCATTGAGTAACCATGTAGTTGTAAGTTGTATAGATAAACATGTCAGTGAAGCACAATACCATAATATCCTCATAAACACTCAGGAGGTGCTGGATGAGTGGGCAGTGAGATGGATTGAGAACTGGCAGATCCCAGAGGGACATAATCAGTGACACAGGGTCTAGCTGGAGGCTAGTGGTGTCCCCCAAGGTTCAGTGCTGGGTCAAGCATTGTTTAACTTATTCATCAATGACTTGAATGAAGGAGCTGGTGCCTCCTCAGCAAATTCACTGCTGACACAAAGCTGGAATGACTGACCCCAAAGGGCTGTGAGCTCTTCAGAAGGACCATAGGCAGAGAAGAACTTTCTGAAATTCAGCAAAGGCAGATGTAGGGTCCTGCCCCTGGGGAAGAATAACCATGCACCAGCACAGGCTGTGGGATGACCTGCTGGGAAGCAGCTCCGAGGAGAAGGACCTGTGGGTCCTGATGGGCAACAAGCTGACCATGAGCCAAGCATTGCCCTTGTGCCCATGAAGGCCAAGAATCAGAGACTTCACACTGAAGCAGATTTCCCAGCAAGGTTGTGGATGTTTGAGATATTCAGGATATTCAAGAACCATCTGGATCGAATCCTGTGCAATGTGCTCTAGGATGACCCTGCTTGAGCAGGAAGGTTGGACCAGCTGACCCACTGTGGTCCCTCCAGCCTTACCCATTCTGTGATTCTGTGAAACTAACAGTTCTTTAATGTGTGAGAACCAGGATACAATACCATTTCCTGTGAGAAGAATCAATGTGTCAAAACAATATCTCCAAGCTCCCATAATATTTCTCTCGCAAAAAGAAATCACATTCTCAGATGAATCTCTTCATTCCTCATATTCAAAGGCAACACCTTTCAAAGCATAAGTTTCGGAGTAACTTTCCAAACATAAGTTTAGGAGCTAGGCCATTGTCTTGTAAGAGTCAAAGACAAGAAAAAAATCCCAAATACCAAATTATTTTTCTCCCAATTCCAAGCTTTAAAATATGTGATATGTAGCATGCCTGTGAGACTGCTCAAATGTAATGTAAAATACAGAACTTGTGGTTTACCTGGTCCAGGCTAACACTTGTTTTGTAAGTACAAGATAGTGTATCAAAAAAGGATGAGCATTGTGCACAGTTTATAATGTGTCCTGAATATTTTTAGTACTATTTCAGTTCCAAATCAAACAATCAAGAAAATGCAGCTATTCACACATATCTTGTTTTCCTTTTCACAGATGACGATTGCTCAGTATGATTAGCTTTTTTTCTGATTCAAAGTCTTTGTGGAACAGATTCTTACCCTGAACCTCTGTTGAAAGATGTGTAACAGCAGCTGAAGAGGTCCCTACATCTTTAAGTTTTGAGAAACACACATATTTTCATAAAAAAATAGAACCACAGAATGGTTTCTATTGGAAGGGAACTTTAAAGATCATCTGTATTCAAGGCACCTGCCATGACTGATGGACCCTCCACTAGACCACGCTGATCAATAATCATTGCTTTCTTGCAGGACTGACTATAATGGCACTGCCTAGCAGGGTATCAGTTCCTGTAGGGAGGACTTACTCTTTAGCTCTCCCACCAAACACAGGATCCTCCCTGAGGCAAGATATCTGCAGCAGAGCAGCCTGTGGGCTGCCATCCCTCAGGATGTGCCAGGCACCAGCTAGATAAGAAGTCTTTGGAATGGTCCAAAACAGTTTCAGAGAGCTCAATATCTACTAAATAATAACAGGCCAGTGCTGGTCCATCCTTTATCCCAATTTCATTGCACTTAAACACAGGCTATATACCATCCATACCAATGTAACAAAATAATTTAGTGTCTGTTTTAGGTAATAAACTTCCCCCTCCACTTAATGCTGATGTGCAGATCTGCTTTACTTCCTACAGACTAGTACAGGAACTTATTCCAATTGCAGTTTTGAGGATGAATGACTAGATGTAACAAGGATGTGGTGAAGCACAACAGCTTAGTTAGGAGTGAGGAGATTATTACTGACAAGCAAAAGAAGTAGGAGGAGACTGCCTGAGAGGAAGAGTTGAGATGAGTGTGAAAAAAAAAAGAAAAAAAGTAAAAGGTCAAAGAAAGAAAAGGAATGAAGTGGAAAAGGAAATTAAGAGAACTAGAAAATAGAAAAAAAACCCACAGGGGAGACGGCAGCTGGAGGGGAATGTGTTGTAAATAAAACAAGTCTTGAAGCACAGCAGGATAAAAATAATGCATTCAAAAGACCAGGACCTACAGAGCTTCTCTGAATTGAATTTAGTGTTTCCAGGCCCTGAGGTGGGAATAATCCAGGTTAAGAGATGAAGGAAATGATGGTGCTGTTGACCTGTGCTACTATTCAGACATATTTGCTGGCAAAATTATCCTTCATTTTAAGATTATTACTGAGCCCATCATTCATTTCCACCATTTTCACTGATAATTATAAACAGCCGACAGCAGTACAGGTGAAGTACTTTGCTGCAGGCAGGCACCATGCAAAAATAATGGCCCTGTGTTAAGTGGGGAAATATTACAGCATGGCCACATAAAAAACCCACTTAGAATCAAGACTTCATATTTGTACTGCACCCATGGCCAAACCCACCCATGCAAATTAGTGTTCCTGGTGCACACACTGCAAGGACCACAGCCCACCAGTTCTCATGATTTCTACATGAAATTATATATTACTTACTCTTTCCTGGTCTAAAAGAAGTATTCAGTGACACAAAGTTAGGCTTTCCTTCTGCTACACCATACACAGCTTTTCAGTCCATGAAGTTCATAAGTAAACCCTATGTGTTAGGACTAAACCAAGTCTTCATTACTTCATGCTCTCATCTGGTGCTTTCATTTCCTGCATTGCTCACTTGAGTTTCCTGATTAATTATCAAAATTGGCTGCAGGCATGAGTCATGTGCTGTAACACAACCTGATCAACCCATTAAAAAAGATATAAAGACTTTTCACTAGAGCAATTTTTTCTAATTTGGTCACAGTCCTTTTTTTTTCTCTACATGACGTCACAAAAAATGTCCAATTGGTTTAAAATCCTTAATCCTTGAGAACTATCCTATCTTCTATGCTGATTTTCATGCAAGTTGTAATATTGAAAAAAAAAATCAGTGATACAGATGTTTTACATAACTTTGTGTTATATATGTAATTGCTTTTTTGCAATTTTTTGCACTTTTTTGCACTTTTGGATGACATCACCCCTGAGCTTACATAGGCCCATGCCATTGCATAGCATGCTCTGTAGGCCTGAGCTCCTGTGAGGAGAAGCTTCTCTTAACAGTTCACATTTGAATAATATACATACTGTATTATGTCATACACAACTGAAGATTTTGCAACAGCTGTGGGACTAGTGAAAATCACAAGCTGCAGAACTGTTTCATATAGGTCCCTGGTCCTACTTGAACATTAATTGAAGCAACATCTCCATTTTTGTTACTAGAAACTCACCACACATGGGAGCATTATACTGAGGTTGGGTTAATTAATTATTTAAAGAAGCTGTTGTAATTATGATGGAAGGAACCAGACCAGATCTATATTTCTTAAATACTTTGCTTTTAGGTAGGCTTTTGCCCTTTCACGAAGAACTAAAAAAGCAAAGTGCACAGCTGCTCCTTGGTATTAAGGCCTCAGAAGTGTTTGCCTGGAGTGTCTTGTTTACTATTGTCACATTTAAGATTGGAAGACAATTTTTTCTTAGTTGAGATTGCCAGGGTTTAATTTTGCATTTTCTGAAGGAAGATATGATCAGTTTTTAAGGATTTTTTCTTTTTACCCCATGAATGCCACATGATCTTCCTACTATTTTTTTTTTTCATGCAAAACAGCATAGCTGTGGCTTTTAAATTTTTACTTGAAGTCTGAGTTTTTCCCAGGCTATTGTGAGTGTTTTGTGGCTGTACTGAGCAGGGATGTGAAGAAGGGGTGTTCTGCAGGGCTTTTGTCTAAACATCTGCTGCACAGTTGTCTGTGGCAGAAGGACAAATTCAGGGCTTGTATAGGATGGTTTGTGGCAAATTGTCTTCTTCCAAGTGCCTTGTGTGATACACTTCCATCATAAGGGGAGGAGAGACAAGACACCTATTTTTTCATGCACAATAGCCAATCTTTTTTTTCTTTACAGCTAGTATTTATATAGTTTTCTAAAGGCATAGTTTTTAATTCTAATTGGTTGGTAACTTATTGCAACTCAGTTCATTGGTTAGTAGTTGCTAGTGTACATGTTCATCAAAAACGTTCTTCTCTAAAGGTGTCACATTCTTTTTTCATGGGTACAGAATTATTCTCATGGTTTAAAACCTCTCTTTTCACAGGTGCAAATTCCTTCCTTATGAAAATTTGTGAGGCCAGCTGTTAGCTGTACTTAGCTGAAGTAGTAGGCCGAGCCATGATTTTACTAGGGTAAAAAGGCTCTTATCTTGTAGGGCTTTACCTATATGCAACAGCCATCCTGTAAGTGCTGTGTGATGACACTCAGTATAAATTATTCCATTACCTTACCAAGTACTGAGGTCAGGCTAACTGGCCTATAACTACCAGGATCCTCCTCCCCACCCTTTTTGTGAATGGGCGTCACATTGGCCAGCTTCCAGTCATAAAACAGCAAAATATAACTCAGACATCCAGCAGAGCTGATGATACCTGACCTGCACAAAAACTGTGATTTGTCAACTATTTTTCTGTCCTGGTCTCTGTGACCCTGAGGCAGGTTCAAGCAGAAGTCTTTTCTTCCAGTTCATGAACCATGCAGTCCTTGGTCCTCAGAGCTGCCTTCACACCTTTCCAGCAGGAGCTGGCAGCAGCAGGCAGAGCTTTTGGCTGACTTGCCTCAAGTGTGCAGGCAAGGGAAATGAAGGAAGGGAGGGGAGAGGCCTTACTGAACTCAGAAAGCAACAAGCCACAATAATGTGGCTGTTGCTGTAACATATTATTTTCTTTTCCTTTCTTCCCATTTTCTCTGTGGCACTTACTTCGTCTTGCCTCCTCACTCACATTATCTTTGGAGAAAGAATAAGAGCAAATTGGAGGGCAAGCAGAGGAAGGCAGCAATAATGCCAGCAAGCTGTAGGAGGGCTGGGAGGAGTCCCACTGAATTATCTTCCCATGGTTGTCCCTGTTTGTGTAAATGTGAAGGTCCATCAGGCCTGCTTCTTTTTTTTTTTTTTTTTTTTTTTTTTTTTTTTTTTTTTTTTCCTGAGTTTCTTTTTTTCCTGTTCATTTTAGGTTGAAATTTGAATCTGAAATGATCATGAGCAAGCTGAGCAGGAAATACTTCATAATTACATCAAAAACATAACAGCAGAGGAGAGTAAAGAGCATCTTTTATTAATTGATAACCTGAGGCTACCTGACTCCCTGTAAGACAATATGTGAATCAGTGGAATAAGCCCCAGTGAGCACAACAGAGAGATTCATTAGCCAGGGAAACAGTCATTATCAAGCTGCTGGAAAGTTGTCCTACCACTGAATCTTGTAATGAAGTGTTCAAACTTTTAAATTAATTGAAAAGAAAAGTTAATGCAGAGACAAAGAAGTCAGCCAAATTCCTGAACTGTAAAATGTGCAAATGCAAACATAAAATATATTATTGCTCCATCTTTCCTTTGTCACTTCATTTTTCCTCTGCCATCTTTGTACTCGTCTTCTCCAGTGTCTCAAACTAGTGTCATGATTACATAGAGGCTGTTGCTTTTCAAAGCTTGCTGATGGATGTCCTTTGAACCCCAGGGACCCTGTACCCAGTGGGGTTACACCAAACAGGCTCCACACCCTGCCAGCCAGGCACATGTTCAAGGGCAGGATAGAGAATATACCATGGAAAAACCACCATATCATCCTTCAGTGCCCATCCTCTAATCCAACTGAAACAGCCCCATTTCAGAGTAGCATGTTCTAAGACTGTAAATAGACCAATGGCTTTATTCTTCCCTCAGAAAAATTGCATGAATATGTTCAACCATCGTTTACCCCTAGGCAAAAGGATTACAGTACTAAAAAGAGTAATTTAAATCCATGTGAGCAAACCTCAGTAGCATTTAGTCTCTTATGACAACATTAACATAATAATAACATTACAAATAATTTAGATTATAATTAAGACCATTAGGGAAACACACACAGTATTAAAGCACATCTGTACACTTACATCTATGAAAAATAATTCCTTATTTCTGTAAGGAATATTACTTTTCCCCAATCTTTGCATAATACCTGCTACTAGAGCTTGTGCAAGGGCAGCCAGGGGCCCAAATGTTGATGATATCTTTGTTCCTAATGGAGAATCAGGGAGCATACCATTCCAGGTTGCTGCTGGCAGGAGAAAGGGTATACCTAGATTTAGATACACATCTTCCTGACAGAACAAAATCCATCTCCTTGCAAAAAGAAAACTGTATTTTCTAAGCAAATAATATTTCACTTTCTATCAGGGTACAGCACTATGGAAAATGTTTCATTAAGACAGACAGTAAATTGTTACTCTCCCTCTGTCAACACCAAGAGAGTGATGCAGCCTGATTCCACAGAGGAGAGATATAAGCTAAGCATGGATAATGCTGATATAGATACTACATATAAGCTTTAATAATTTGAGAATGGAATTTAATAAGCAAGGCCAGTTGCCAGCTTGGCTAGCAGAAACATGTGCCCTGAGTGCTAATGGGACAATGATTACTGTGTGCAAGTGCAGGGCACAAGGAATCTGTCATCATTCAGCAAACATGAGTTGTATTTACCGGGCATGAAGGGAGCCTTGATGTCTTTGATATCAGAAAATGAAACAGATAACAGGAATGAACCTGATCTCAATCTGCTGACACTCTCTTCCCTTGCCTTGCTTTGCCAGAGCAAAACAAACTGGAGAAACATTTACAGTGTTAGTTCACCTCTGGGGGCTAGTGGTCCTGTTCCCTTGATTGTGAATAGGCAGATCTTGAAAACAAGGAGCAAATTGGTTTTGACAACTGGAGAAATTACTTTTATACAGGCTTGGTTTCAACAGGGTTAAGAAGGACATAATAATTCCATTTGATGCCCAAATTTGGCTGGAGATCAAGAAATATCTTATTTTTTTCACTGGCCAAAAAAAATTGTAACACTATTGATTTAACTGAAAGGGCTGCTCTAATGGATTGTACTTTATTGTCTAAGGATGTCCTCAACACTGGTATCAGGGAAATGTGTCCTCATCTATTTAGACAAGAGGAAAAAAATGTTGATTTTGTAGCGTTGTTTGGATTTATTTTATAAGTGTTATGATAGCATTTATTGTAAACTGTAATTGTAGCTTAGCTGGTTAGATATTTTGTAGAAGGGCCCCCTGTCCTTATCAGAAGTTGATAAGGGTTTCCAAGACAATCCAGGCCTTCGCCCAGATTGGTTCCCCCCCCGCCCTGAGATCATCCCCTTCCCATCCTTTGTAATGTATCTTTTCCCCTTTATCCATCAATCATCCCCAAGGTCTAGAGGCTCGGCCAGTGGTTGGTGGACACCCAAAAGCACCCCACCGCAATTTAGCTTAATTTGTTCTTGTTTAAGTAATTCTGTTGGTATGTACTACCTGGCTTTGTTTTATTGGTTTCCAACTTGTACCCACCCCTTGGAACGGGACTGGTTAAAGCCCCCCAGGAGTCAGGTTCGGGGTCTCTCTCTCTTGGGAAGCTCCAAGCCTGGGACCAGGGGCTTCCCCCAACCCCGAATAAAGACCTGCTCCCAAAAGCATCGAGAGAAACCCCTCCTTCTGACTACAGCCGTGACAGCAGAGGTAATTAGTGCTGCAGAGCCAGAAACCCACACAAAGGTGCTGTTGGAGCGCAGCCAGGGCTGCTGGGTGGACAGCCAGGCAAAGCTGACCCCAGAGACAGAGCTGCACGTTGCAACAGATTTCAGGAGCTAATGACCAACTTATTCTCTTTTGCTTTACTATATGGTTACAGTTTGGTCTTCTTCATCATTCCCCCCTTTGTGTCCTTGGGACTGCAAAGTGAGAAGTCCAGGTAGGCAATATGAGCAGCTCCAAGTCAGCAATCAAGTGTTATTTATACCTTCAGCATTTGCAGAACTGAACCCAAATGTATCAAAGAAGTGCTGCAAGAAAAGCAGATAGCAAACCTGAATTTTTCTCTGGCTCAGAAACTTAGTACGTGCCTTCATAACAATGTGAAAAACAAGAGGAGCTTTCCTGTTGTTCTCAGAGACTCAGAACAGTGAGTCTAAAACAAAACTTCAGTTGCAAAACAGAGCAGCAAGTGCTGAGTCCTGGCACAATTATGGGGCAGCTAGAAGGAACCTTAGGTCCTGAGTCTGGTAAACAGCAGAGTGAGACGAGGCACTAATGGACAGTTAACACCCTCACTACTAAACACAAATATTGACAGTATCGATTCTATTGGACTTCACTTTATGTATGTGGTTTTTAGCTCATGGCATCAGGATGCACAGGACTTAGGACCTGAATTTCTTTTTAGCAGTGATCTCAGCTCTAATTAACTATTATCTCTTAAGCTTTGAAGCTGACACCAATTTTGGTTCTTGGACTTTCTTTAGAAAAGCCTGTTTTGCTGGCATCATAATGCAATTTTTGGAAGTTCTGTCTTTTGTGAGGAGTAGAATGCATTTTAACTCACTTCTGGATGTACTCATTCAGTATTTTTTGCTTTCATCGTGAAAAGAATTTAAACTGTTATCAGTTTTGATGCAGAAAAAGCAAGAAACTTACTCACATTCTTTTCCATAGTCATATTAAAATATTAGCACAATTATATGGTTGATGAAAACAAACGATTCTCCAAAATTAATACCAGGGTATGTTTATTCATTCTGAGCAGCTTTTTTTTAACAGGAATACAGTCAGAGTCACTCACAACTTTTTCTAGCTTAGGCAGATCATCACAATACTATTTCAAAAACCCACATCTGCTCAGACCTCTATTTCATTTTTATTTCTATTTTTTTTCCTGACTAGAGCTGGAGTGGATTGGATTCCTTCATTACTCCTTCTACATCATTCTAGGTTAAACAAACTAAGGTGATTAAAATGAAATGGAGCAAGTAATTGCCAAAGCATAAGTATCAGCAGAAATGAACACTTTGAATGTACAGTGTATCCCTCCCACCACTGCAGGAGAGCTTGAGGTCTGCTGTTGTACAGAACAGCTATGAAATTTGATGCCTGACACAATTACAATTATGCTTCAAACATTGGGTGGTTTTGATTTATTCACAATGGACAACAGCCTCCACAAGCACACTAAAGGCCTTTCCAGGTGATTTGCAATGTGTAAAGCACTCTGTTTTGAAAGGACTTCAACATACCCAAACATACTTCTTAATCCTCCCTTTACTAAAATGGGGAATATTTTCTCCGTATTCTAGTGTTCAGACTCTTCATATGAAAATCTCTCTCAGACCTGGGCATTGGAGAATCTCTCTGGTACAGTCTTTATTTCCTACATTCAGGCAGAACATACCTTCACAAATGCTTTCTCAGAGGTTTATTTATGACAATGTGTAAGAAAATTTTAAAAATCACAGGTTCAGATTATCCATGGAGATTTTGCAGGTTCCTAACAACTTGCATTGGATGCCTTAGAGAAGGGCAGACTGAGCACCCACAGCCAGAGCAAACACCACCACCCAGGCAGGCTCTCCAGCATGGTGGCCCTTAGGCCATCCACAGAGGACGTGGCTCTCCCATGGAGAGTGTGCAGCCTTTGGGCTGATTCAGTTTGCAGTGCTCTCCCCCTGGGAAGTCTCCCTAAGAAGAGGAAGTCTTCCTTTTAGCTCATGGTGTATCAAGGCCAAGGTGTATCAAAACCATGAGCCTTTGCCATGTTATGTCAATCTGTTACTTCTTATTGGTTAGTACCTCAGTTCCTGGGGTTTACCTCTGTTGATCCGTTTGTTTTGGATCCTGTCCCTGATTGGCCCCTTTCCCAATTCCTTTCCCCATTGGCCAAGTTGTAAAACCCCACCCCCTGGCTACCCTATATAAGGAGCTATTCTGTTCTTCCCCTTTGGAACTCCTGGAGTAAAGAAGACTTTGGAAAGTTAGAATACCCCATCTCACTGGCTCATTCCTGCGTCACCCCAAGTGTGGATGTGCTGCTCAGGCAGCCTCCCAAGAGACAGAGTCACTCAGTGCCAGGGAGTGCCTGTGCCCTGTCACACAGGGTGTCTTTTTAAAGACACTTCTGACGAGGAGGGTCGCGACACCTTTATCACCGGACCAGACCACAACACTCCAGGGTGCTCCAGCTGCTGTATTCCCCAACAGTCACAGCCAGGAGCCAGTGAATTAAGTTTCCATAGTAGCAATCTGGGAGTAGCACAGATGTTGCAGGTCCTGCCCCTCTCTGTCCACAAGTTGGTTTTGACACTAATCCTTGTTCTGGTCCCAGGGATGGTCAGAAGGATCAGGTCTGCAGACTTGAGGAAGTTGGGAGCAGAAAATGTAGGAACACTTTGATACTATTCTTTCTCATTTTTCCATCTCTGCACATCTCCACTGGATACACAGGATAACATCTCTCTTTCATTATTTATTGTTGTTTCAGCTATTAAAAAAAGAACCAAACAAATTAAAAAAAAAAAAAAAAAAAAAAAAAAAAAAAAAAAAAAAAAAAAAAAAAAAAAAAACACAAAAACAAAATCTCAAAAAACAACACGTCTCAATTTACCCCTGATTTCTGAACTATGAAAAATGACTGCTTAGGGATTCAGTCTGTTCTTTTGACCGACTATCAGGATCATTCCAGGACACATGCCAGCTTTATCTGCACTCTCCTATTTATGAGAGCCCTGTGACCTTGGATGCTACAGGACAGAGAGTACTTCTGTGAAAACTTCACCTTTTTCAAGTACTTTACCAGCTATGTATATCAAATAGCATAACAAAGCACCAAAAATAACACATCCCAAATCAGAGACAACATTTACCAAGGACCAAACTCAGCTAAGCATTTTTCTGATTTCTTCTATAAATAATCATTTTCTTTTGATCCAGCACCCAGAAAATGCACTGAATAACAGTACCGTAGGAGAGTCCCTGTTGCTTAAGTTATTCGGTCTGTATTTATTTATTTCATTTTCTCCGGGTGAAAAATATATAAATACAATTGAGATTGTCAGCTTGAAGAAATCCAAGTTCTGTTCTTGAGGCAGCAGGTCAAAGCTCATCTCCAAAAGCAGAAACATTGCTCCTCACCATAAAGGTACTTGGGGACTCTAGATATCTATCTTTAAAAACAAAACAAAAAAACAAACAAACAAACAAAAAACAAAACAAAACAAAACAAAAGATCCTTAGGTGTTCAAAGGTCTAAGCATTCCTAGGAGCAACTCAGTGCTAGATAATTTTGTCTGTGAAGCACTTTATATTCAGTGATGACTAAATATAAAGAATACAAAAAACATAAACATTGGCAGGAGTTAGCAACTGAATCCAGGTTTCAACACTTCCAAATGAGCGCCCCAGGCACTGTGCTCCTTGTTTTTTGCATCCATGCATGTGATGTATTAAGCAGAAGGAGAGGGAGGGTTATAATGCTGCTGTTTATATCATGCTTTGGGAAGGTGGTAATCATGAAAGTAAATACTAAAGTGGAAGGAAAATACTAATGTTAATTCAATCTCCTGCATCCTACTGTCATGACTGACCAAGTAGCTCCTAAAGAGGCATCACCAAAAAAAGGCCTAGGAATCTCATTTCATGATGTCTTATGAATCCTGAGTGAAATGTTAGTATAAAGACTCATATATTATACTTAGAGCCTATTCTCTTCACACTTTTCCTCCTTTCTGGCTAATGAAAATCTGCAGTCCTGTGTTGGGTCTCCTGGGCTCTTCCCCAGCCTAGGAGCTGTACAGCCACACTCTGGTTCTGAGGGACAACAGGTGCTGATGAAGTGCAAAGTGCCTCAAATAAAGGTGCTACAATAAAACATACTGTCTTATTCATTCTTCTTAATGGATAGAGTTCTCAGGCATAGATCCTAGATCCCCAGATATTTCATTACCTAAAAAATTCAGAGTATTTGCACTACTGCAGCAACTGTGAGGGAATTTCTTCTCAGGAATGAGGTATGTTACTTCTTATTTATTTGAGGTGCCACATAAAAGGGTTGAGGCTATGGTAAGTGCTAGGGGGAGCTACAGTAAAGGGAGCTACACCTTGCTACAGTAGAGAAACTGGTTTGATTTTATTAAACTGATTTGCCTCTAAAAGCCCTTATTTTAGGGTTTTAAATGGAGATCAGAAAGGCTTAGTCACAGAGTTATTTACTTTCCATTTTCAGAGAAAATGCGCGAAGTGAGAACCTTAAGTCCTGCCACCCCTGAAGCCTAAGACTTCAATCCTAAGAATAAATAACTTTCCAATTTTTTTTGTTGCACAGAGAGTTTTCACATGATTGGCACCAATGAATCTAGCGGGTTTTTTTGAAGGCTCATTAAAATTTATCATCTTTTGTCACAAGAGAAAGCAACAAACCACCAGATTTGAGACATCATTTTCTTTAATATCATATCAAAGGACAAAATTCTGCTTTCTTTCAATGACCTAACTGTCCATCACTTTTGTATTATATTCAGATTTTTATTATTGCTTTTAATGTGATTTTAGGAGACAACATTGGGGAAAAAAGTATAGAATATTATTTTTAAAGGATTCTGTTTTTTCCTGTGTTAAGTACATTAATGACTGAAGAGATACAAAGATATATACAGCGATATATTTTCTATATTTGTATATATAATTGCACTGTTAATGTTCAAGTAATAAATGCACACAATCACATTGTGTACTATACATCAGTCAGTATTTAGAAACAGAAGAAATTATGCTTGGTCTGAGCAACATTCCCTGTCCATTCAATAACCAGGAGGGTTCTGTGCCAGATTAAGCAAACATGTCTCGCTAGACTATTTTGCTCTCCAGATTTTACCTTAAATTGGTTTACTAAATACACATGAAAAGAGTGAAAGCTTGTCCAGATCAATGGAGAGTGTGAGTATTGCCAGACACCTGGCACGGGGACTCAGCTTTTCACAAGTACCCAGCTGAGCCTTGACTTACTGTCCATACCACAGTGGGAATCCCGGCACATCTGTGAAGCTGCCAGCTTCTTCAGCATTCCTGAACATCTCTGGAGATGGGTAGAGAGATGCCAAGTATCTGCACTTGGCCCTACCCAGCAGCCAAACATAGGGAAGGACTGAGCCCATAATTCAAACAAATGCACAATCACAGCAATGACTTCTTGCTGGCAGCAAGCCCAGCACTTCTCACCCTGCAGCAAGAGGGATGTTTCCAGGGCAGCTGCAATCCCAGCCTCCAGAGGGTGAAGTGTGACACCAGACTACCACCTTCTGTAGGTCCTTGAAACACTTCAGGAGGGAAGGCAAGAAAAGAAAAAAAGAATGATTTTTCATTTTTTTTTCATTTTTCATTCTTTCATCTCAGATCCATTTCTCCTTTTTTCCCACTCTTCTTTTTACTTCCCAAACTAAATTTCTTTCTGTGACATGCAAGGTGGACAGCATTTATTGCTACATCACTGAAAGGCTATTGGTTCAGGTTTCCAGAATAAGTGATCACAGCTCAACAAAATTTAATTGATTTTTGCTGAAGATTGTGGACAAAAACTTCAGTGCTGTCTTTGGACTTTATAAAATATCCCAGCATGCCCTCTGTTGTGACCACTGTGTCTTAGATCACATCACAATGGGATGCCCCTTCCTTCATCCCTACTCTGTATACCACTGGATTTCAGTAACTGCTCAGGACTTTAATAGCAGAGTTCAAATATATTCACACACTCAAAGTCAGCTGAACCAATGACGCTATAGTAGATTTTTTAGGAAGCAAATTATATTTTATGTTATTCTGTTGTATTAATAAATTCTGGTCTTCTGTGGTTGATCTGAGATGATACACAGGCAGTAAGTGATCTAGCTAAGTAAATCATATTATGTAGTCTAAATTAATAAAAGAAAAATGTAGATACTGACATCACTTAAATAATTATCTGCTACTATGTTTCATTTCTATTAGAGGGAGATATTTTTATGCTCTACTGAAGAAAGTTAGCTCAACTTTCTGTTCCTCTAAAATGTAAAGAGTCTCCAACATATGATCATCAACCACTGTATGTAGATTGGTATTAAAGCAGTGAGGGTTTCTGATTACCCCACTTGTACAGTAAGTACAATTTCCAGCCAGCTACAGAGTCAAAGATGAAACACTCAAACTAAGCTAACTAATGAGGTCAGCTTAGAGACAGGACACTGCAGAGGTCCTGGTAGATTTTCTGTTGACCTCTGTGTACAGCGTTGCAATGGGCAGCACGGGAAGGCAGTACTGGGGACATTTCTCTCCTGAAGCCCAGATGACAAAATCAGGCTCCAGCTGCCTGTACCAAGAGCAGTCATCATTCTACAGTTTTGCTCTATTCTGAGTGTCCTTCCAAAATTTGTTCCAGGCCGTTGACCATTCATATGCAAAGTTGAGAAACATAAAATACTGTCAGGCACAACTAAGAGAATAACATCTGTGAGCTGAATCCAAAGAGGAAACCTTGGCTGGCTGACCTCAGAGGTGTAAACACAGAGCTCAGATTTTATAGCACCTCTGCCAGCTTCTGACAAGCCAGGGTGTTAATAAGGAAAACACCAATTACTTGGTATTGCTAAGGGTCTTCATGTTCCTCACAGCCAGCTTTAGGAAGCGAAACTAATTCCTTTTCATTTTGTTTTAAGCTAAGGACTTTTTTTTTTTTTT
>WEIU01014025.1:38734-56458 GCA_013389925.1 Aegithalos caudatus
AAGCAAGGAAAACATTTGAATGCTCTGACATTCCCACAGCACTTCCCAATTTCCTGCTCCATCCAGCAGCTGGATTTTTGTGAATCCCAGTTCTTGGACCCTCACAGCTGGGTTTTCAAGTGCTGTGTTGTGAGTACTGCTACATGGTTACAATGTTAAAAGATACTGTGATATGACACCTTGCAACACCCAGGTCCTCTCTATGGATCCTCTGAAAATTGTGTTACAGCCTTCAAGTGGTTCAACAGTTCTGCCCATGCAATCCAAAATCCCTGTGAAGGAATGTCTTTCTCTCCATGCTTGCTGGGTGAACTGTTTCCATCTGTTTCTGTTCTTTGTGTCAAGCTGCTCCCATCTCCTCTCTGGTCCTCAACGCCGCCTCCACAGAATAAAACTTATTAGAAAACTTAAGATGTGCTTATTGTGAAGAAGCTGTGTATGTTATTGTCCTATTAGTTAGTTCAGCTTTGGAGTCTATTTGAGTGCAGATTTATAGAAGGGTTGAATAGCCCATATGTCTTGTAAAAATATGGGAGATTTCATGTGGATGGAGAGAGAACATAATGAACATGGTAATTACTCTTCATTTCTCCTTTTATTTCTGTGAACTAATTTGTGATGACTAGTCCAATATGAATGTAGTAAGAAGTTTCCTGTCAGCTCCATCTTGGAAGTAGCTAAGATCAGGGGAGCAATGCTGTAGGAGCACAAGCACAACCCATTCAATTGTTACTGTGTCTCTTCCATAAAGAACCAAAGCATATAAACTTTGTTTCCCAAAAAAGTACTTCAGCTGTCACAAGGTACAAGGGACACTTCAAAGGTCATCATGAGAGCTAAGAAAAGAAAACTGAGGCAGTACTGCATTCAAAATACCTTTAGGCATTCAAGGACAAGTTAGAAGCCTAAATAGATTGTCGGATCTGGGCCGTAGAGTGCCGAAAACAAAGGTGAGGAAGGAGATGGGATTGTAACTGGGCAAGTTGAATAAAGAAGCCTTATTTTGACCTAGAATATGCAAGAGCATGCTTGTAGGCAGTGGGATAGGAGCCAACAGAGTTGAAGGTGAGGCTGAGATAATGAGAACAGAAATAAAGGAGGAAAGAGCTTGAAATAGCAGAGACTGAAGAGATGAGAGGCAGATAAGAGTCCACAGACCTCAGAACTGGAGACAGGCTGTGACTGGAAAGGGGAAATGAATGGTGGGGGATGGGACAAAAGGATGGGGAGAGGCAGAAACTCTAGTAAGACCCATTTTTGTAAGAGATGGTGGAGTGGCACAAGAGGGAGGCAATACCATTTAGCATCAATGATAGAAATATTGTCAATGAAAGCTATAAGAAGTAACACTTGTCAGACAAGATACTTGCTCATAACTTACTGTATCAAAATATGTTTATCACCATCATTAGAAATAATAGTAGAAGGTAATTCGTGCTGAATATCTGACACATGACACAAAAACATGTTTTCAGAGATGTTTACCTATGAAAATAATTAAAAGCTTTCTTGCTACTGACTATTGGTATAGCCTCTTTTGTCTACTCCCTATTTTCTTCCTTCCAGACCTTTTTTCTCTCTAAGTGTCTCATGAAATTCTAAAAATTTCCCTTTCCTTATTGTCAGAAATCCATGTTATTCCATTCAGTATGGACTCTCTGTAGTAGATTCCTGTCAAAATGCCTTAGGACCAACTATGAAGAGCACAGGGGTGACTGCCCAGTGTTGCATCACACCAGGCAGGTGTCTCAAATCATCATTCAAATTCAGTGATTCTCAGGCTTATAATTCACTCAGGCACTTCAGAAAACCTAATGTCCCCATCTTTTTCCATCAATATTCACACTGTAATGATTACAGATGCCTTTGAAAACATTCTTTTCTTTGTATTCAATGTCTTTAAGTCCAGTAATTTTTCCACTGACTTTGAGTAAAAATTTTACTTCTTTTCAGCACACAAAGTTATACTGATACAAAAATAGGAGTCTGCGCTTCACTTGTCCCAAAAATCACCTACTCCCAGGCATGGAGACATTTAAATTTCTCATTTATATGAATGCCAATTGATTTTTTTTTCCTTAAGATAAACAAAACAAAAAATTTTTGGCTTTTTTTCCCTTTTGAAATATTCAGTCCTTCTCTGTATTTCTACCAAAAAGGTTAACTAATAAGTATTTTCTTTATTTTTTTAGAAGATATATTATATGGAAGACTTGACTACAAACTAATGGCCAGTGAAATTATTAACCCTCAAATAGAACATTAGAAACTTAAAGCATAAATTAAACTTTGCCAGATCCTGTTGCAATATCAGTTGAGACCATGACAGCTAAATGAGTTTCCAGAAGCTAAACAGAAATATAGCCCTTGAAGGTTACAAGCCTGATGAGACCAGGATTTACACACAGAATAACCATCTTACTCCTAGAAAAGACTGGGAACTGTGTTGATAAGCAGAGTTCCCCTGGCTGTGAAAATAAAGTGGAATGAGACAAAAAAACCCAAATCAAAAAAATCTAAATATGTGAAGAATGTAGCACCTCTGAGATAATCCAGGGAATGAAGCACTGGATGTAGAATCCTGGCTCCTATCAAATTGGATGTTGACTTCAGTGACTTGAGGCTTTTCTCTGCATCTGTACCACAAGGCAGGGAAAATAAAGCATCTGCTTGATGCTTTGAATTGTTCTCTTTCAAGTTGTGTTTTGTTTGCTTCCTCTTTGATCTTTGCATCAATTGCTTGTTCAATTGAAGCTGCTTCACTTTTGTTTTGTTCCATAATCAGCAGAATCCAGTTGCTGCAGGGCTCAGCAGAGAGAGAGAGCAGGGCCAACAGCTGGGCACCTGGTCCTCCTGGGCTCTGTGAAGTCTTGAGGCTGCCAAAGCCACGAGGAGTAAAGATAAACATCATACAACTCTTATTGTAGAGAAAGAGGCTTGAGGACGTTATGGAGAATCAACATCAGACGGCATTACTTCACAAAATATACTCCAAGAGTGCAGGTCCCAGAGCAGTGCCCATGCAAGAAAGCCTCTCTTATCCCAGGGTGTGAGACTGTGTGGGAGCTGTGCTATTACCTCAGACCACATTGCATGGAAAAAATTGCAGGATATGCAAGAAGCATTGTGAGACCTGGCTGCCTTTACCCAGAGCCATGGATACCTGGCAGGAGGGTGCTACACCCAGGAGGTGCCACAGGCCATCTCTTCCCAGCCTGGATGCGTGGGAGCCGTGGGCAGCAGCCACAGGCAGGCACTGCTGCAGGGCTGCCCCTCTCAGCCCCAGGCAGCAGGCTGGGGAGACGTGCTGGAGCCCATGCACAGCTGGACCATGCTGTTGGAGGGCAGACCTCAGGAACAGGACAGGGAGAAGTGAAATAGCCACCTTGCACTGGAAAGAATGGAATGGAAGGAAGCTGAAAAGGTTTGGTTAAGCCTGAACATCAAGAAAAGTCTTAAGACTGTTAAAGATATTGGTACAATGATTTTTCTAGGACAGCAATTGCAGCCCAGTTCCCAGAGACCATTCAAAGGTGGCATGGGGCCCTTTGTTATGGTTTAAGTTCATGGGCACGATGGGTTAGGAAGGATTTGTACCCACGTGAGCAGCAGCTTGGCCCCTGAAACTCACTGAGACTTTTCTGTGCCTTTCTAAACATCCCTGTCCTACTACAACCTTCTTTAATAACACTGGCTAAAGTGTATCAATCCCTATTTAGTCTTTACAAGATAATGAGCCTAAATAGGCAATCTTGTATTTACCTAAAGTTCCCACTGATTTCAGTGGCAGCTGGGATTGCTCAGCAGCTCTGAAAATCAAGCTACTTATATTTAGCTATTTAAATATGGAGTTAGAAATCTAATTTTAGGTGCTCAAATTTGAAAAATTTTGACCTTAATATTCAACACCAATTCATTTTTCATCACTTTCAGCAAAATTTTTGAGAAAAAAATTAGAACATTATGAAAAAATGATGAAATTATATTTTGTTCTCAAATGAGTGCATATATTTCTTTGATGACTTTTTAAAATAGCTGGGGCTTCCAAACCAATGCATTCAAATTAACCATATACACTGGTTATTTTAAGGAAAAAATATCCAGCATACAAAGGTTTTGTTTTCCCAGGTTTTAACTTCAGAAAAATTTAGTTTATTTTCTGTAGAATGCAAGTTTGACCATAGCTCCAGGCAGAGATGGCATATCCATTGGCTTTCAAACAGGAAATATATGATTATGATTTATTTTTCCCAGGAATTATGGTACCAATCATAATCATGTTCTTAGTCTAATGTACCTTTTATTTTTTCCTCTAGTGAATTTATTGTATTATAGTTCAGAGAATATTTTAATACAATAATCTAACTGAATTGTTGAGGCCATCTTGTTCACCTGTGTGGGCTCCACAACGATTTCATATAAAGACCCTGAAACAGGAACAGCCTTCTGTAAATGAGTTCTGTAAATGAGTTGTTGTAAATAAACTGTGCTGCAGTGCAGTTTTCATTTGATTCTCCTATGCCTCACAAACTGAGGATAAAAAAAAAAAAATATTTTTTTCAATTCTCTCTTAGTAAATGGATACAAATATGGCAACATCTAAAGATTGTTCCCAGTGAAGAAACACCTTATTTATTTGACTGGAATACCTTACCTCACCTAACAGACATATGACTTCCTCAAAAGTCTCCAAATTGTTGTGGTTGCAAAAACAGTTTACCACCTTTCAATCTTCTGCCAGAGGTTCCTACTGTGCCATCTGATGGGACTGTGTACATGGTCCTTATCTGCTAGACCTGCAGGCTTAGTGATGGTGCATGGACCCTGTCTGTTTTATTCTTCATGTGCATGAACCATTTTTGCATTACTTGCTGTGTGAATGGATCCCACCTGCTTTAGTGAGAAGTCATGAAGGTAAACTCAAGTTTATCACTTCGTGCCATCAAACTCAGACTGCCAGATGGCCAACGGGATGAAGGGAGCCCATTGCTGTTTTCTCAGCTCTGCTGAGGCAGCTGAGCTAGGCAACCTCCAACAGAAGATGGTAAAAGGCAGTCCCCAGGTAATAAAGTTTTAAATTACCACAGATGCCAGATAAATAGACTTATTTTATTGATTTCTGTAACAAAACTACCACAATCAAAAGAGCAATCAGAAACCTTATACCTTTTTCTTTTGGTCTTTCTCTCTCTTTCAAATTTGCTATTCCCTCCACAGGGACTGTCACTCCTTTCTTCTAATTTTTTTTTTTCTCTTTCCTGTTTTTCTATCATGTTGGGTGATCAATCATCATTTTTTGCCTCTCGATCCTTCAACTTTTCCCTCTCTTCCAAACAGTCCATTTCTTCATATGAAACTGATCCCTATTTCATCATTCCTCTTATTCATCTAAGTTTAAGATTACTATAAGCCTTCCTCATGCAATGAAAACAAGTTACCCAACCTGGCTTTCTTTAAAAATCATAAATTTGGAGGTGAGACTACCCTGTTACCCTGGCTGTAAACCCTTGTGTCTCACTGTAATCCTGATCAGAGCTTTCCATGAAAGCCTGGATATATTCTCAGTCACACAGTAGGTGTCATGCAAGTGGTGCACATACCCAGGAAGGAAGAGCTAAACATGGCTGGAGACGAATAGGAATTGTGGGAGAGAGGGAGGGTGATTGTCTGTATGTTAAAAGCCTTGGTTGTCTGTTCAGAGAAGCAGGATAGCCCAGTCTGTCTGGGGAAATGGGAAAAGAGCAAAGAAAAGATGGGATCAGTTTCAGCTGTCTATCCAAATACACACGGATCTTTACCCACACAAATCAGATCGCAAAGATCTTTGTTTGAGATCTTTTTTGAGTTGTTTCCCAGTTACCACCAATTGCCTGGTTCAGATTTCTAAGGTCACATTTTAAAGAAATACTTAATCTATTTTCTGCAGTGGGTGAGGCAGTGAGAGAGGAATTTATATTTTAGCTTAAACTAAGTTAACTCTTTCACATGGAATTTTTTGGCAAAGCTGTTTCTTGTTAGCAACCCTGTGATTTTTGATGTACAAAATACTTTTCATTGTGTTTTTCTGTTTCTTTCCCTCACGGTCTTTCTCTTTTTTTCAATGTTGGAATTGTGCAGAACATCTGACACTAACAAAGAGAGCTCTGACATCTCCACTTCGCTTATTTAAGAGGTAATCTCCATACAAAGATGGCACAGGAAATAAATTTATAGAAAACAGATCTATGCTGAAAATTGAAAGAGGTATAGAAATCATGCATGTGTTTTGCACTGAGAACATACAAAACAAATAGAAAATGTATGTAACTGCTTCTCGAACACTGAATATAGAATTACCAACAGCGGAAAACTGATCCCAGTATGAATATTTCATGTGTGATGTCTTCTTTCTTCAAAAGAAATCTCTTATTTTTGATGACTGTTGTTTTTTGTTCACATGCATATTTAGTGAATAAATATGAACATGTAGTTCTAAATGAGAAAAGCAAAATTTAATGTGAAGCCGCTCTACTTTCATGGGTGTACATGTTATTTTTATAGGCACTAGACAAAGTACTCATGCAGTATGAGTCCTTTAGCTCTGTGGGTCCATATAATTACAATACTCTTGAAAGAGGAACATACTCTTGAAAGAGGCAAATCTTCTGGCAACCCACAGGAATAAAGTAGCAGATTCGCAAATACTTGAGTCATAGGATTACTCAAAAACCTCAGTTTTTCCTTTTCTATTTACAGAGAGTCAAAAGTCATCCAGTTAACTACTCCCTACAGCTTTTTCTGCCTTCTCCAAGCTGCCAGACAGCAGTAAGCTGCCAGTAATATAAGTGACAAGAGTATTCCTGTTACAACCTTAGGCCAAGATTACAAACTCATCCTAGGAGTTCCCCAGATGTGCTGATTACAGTCACAATGCTTCAATTGTTTTCAAGGAACAAAGGTCCTCAAGTGCAGTAAGAGCCTTGCCACTCAATCACCTCTGCATCCCTACTGGCATCAATCAGTTTTATTTGTACCCATCTCCAACATCGAGATGAACAAAGGGGAGACAGCAAACCAGTTCCATTTGATGTGGCTGTGCCAGTCATACGTGTGAAGCTGTAGTCTCACTTCTCCAGCATTGTCTGTAGAGGTTTACAGTAGGAAATGCCAGAGTAGGTGAGCTGGTCATTAACTCAGAGTCTCTCTCAATTCAAGTCTGATTAGATCCTGAAAGAAAACATATGGGCATAACAATAACCTGGTGTGGTATCTGAAAGTGCAAGAGCATCTGTTGGTATACAGTAACCCTGCAGCCCAGAAGGCTGAACAGGGTTTTATCTCAGTGGAAACAAATCTTACTAGGTATATATAGGGAGAAATGTGTGTGCAGAGATGACCAAAATTTAATTTCCAGACACAATTACCAGAAATATTTAGCTCAAGCTCTGCTTCTTAAACAACCTGTAAACTCCAGTGAAGAAAAGGCTTTTAAATCGAGACAGCAGAAATGTGCAACCACAAAACCTCCAGAAATAATTTTCTCAATGATAATTCACTTTAGACCATTCATCTTTTTACCACCCAGCAAGCAATACAGAGAAAAATCCAAATTGCAGCCCCCAATGCCAAAGTGGTAGAAGGGCTAAGCACTGTCCTGTCTTTCTTTGCTGCCTACCCAGAAGAGTTTCTAACAATTGCCTTAAATACCTTCAGAGGCATTTGGCACAGCCAGGGCAGAGCTGGGAAAGCACAATCTTTTCAAAACTTTCTAGCCAAGAGCAAAGTTTCATTCCATCAGCTGTTCCTCTTTGGAACAAAAAAGGGTTTTGCTGACAAGCCAAATTCTGGCTGCGGTGGCTGCTGCCTGAATTCCTTACAATGGGATTGATTGTGTGGGTTGAAATATGTTTGAATTTGAGCAGATAGGAGTAAAGATGCATAAGAATACTAGTGTTAGGCTTTCTGCTATTGAAACAGCAGCTAGTGAGGAGCAGCTGTGGTTATCTAAAAACACTCGTGCATGGAAGAACAATTTTTGTTTCAAAATCTGAAAGAAACTCTAATGATGAATCATAGGCAGGCTATAAATAAAACATGACTATGGATTTGCAGAGCCAGAAACATTGTCATTAGAGAATGGTGGGTTTAGGACCCAATTACCTTTTTTTTTTAATCTATCAGGATCATTTTGGAATAATTACTTCTATGATATCAAATCCTTTGTAATGCACAGTGAAATTTGTAGCAAGACATGTGACAAGCATTAATATTAAGCAAATGAGCCTGGCTAAATCAGCATGACTCACCAGCCTGATATACATTCCCAACTTTACATCCTCTTTCTATAGTCAATAAAGGAGAGAAGGATAGAATTAACAATCTTCAGCCTTCTTTGTGCCAAAAAGATGATCAGTTTCCTGAGCACCATTTTCTAGCCTGAAAGGTCAAATATACTTTTTGTGTCTGGTGAACAGGAAAGTTTTGGGAAAACTGTAACAGTATGCTGATGTCTAGTTTTAATAATTAATGGTAGTTATAGTTAGCAATAGCACCCATTTTTCACAAAATCACAGAATCATCAAGATTGGAAGAGACCTCCAAGATAATTTAGTCCACTCATCAGCCCAACACCTCCATAATCATGCCTAAACCATATTCCCTAGAGCCACATCCAGACACTTCTTGAACACTTCCAGAGCCTTCCAACTCTACCACTTCCCTGAGCAACCTATGACAATGCCTAACTATTATTTCAGTGAAAAAATGTTTCCTAATAAGTAATCTGAACATCCACTGATGCAACTTTAGGCCATTTCCTCTAATGCTTTCATTTGAGACATGGCAAAATAGATTTTTCCCACCTCACTGCTACCTCCTTTACAGTAGTCTTAGAGAGCAGAGGTTTCCCCAAGCCTCCTCATCTCCAGGCTGAACAACCCCAGCTCCCTCAGCCTCTCCTAAAAAAATTAATGATCTAGATCCTTCACCAGCTTCATTGCTCTTCTTTGGACATGCTCCAGCACCTCAATGTCCATTTTGAAGTGAGGGGCCCAAACTTGAACACAGAATTTTAGTTGTGGCCTCACCAGCACCACAAAGTCAAGAGAGACAATCCCTGTCCTGGTCCTGCTGGCCACAGTACTCTTGATACAGGCCAGGATGCCATTGGCCTTATTGGCCACCTGGGCACACTGCATGCTCATATGCAGCCAGTTGTAAAACAGAACCCCCTGGTCCTTTTTCCCTCAGGCAGCTGTCCAGCCACTCTGTCCCCAGCCTGTAGTGCTGCATGGGGTTGCTGCAACCCAAGTGCGGGATCTGGCACTTCACCTTGTTGACCCTCATACAATCATGCTGGGCTGGAAAAGCCCATCACTCCAGTCTGTCCAGGTCATTCTTCAGAGCCTTCCCATAGAACAACACTCCTTCATAGTGTCTGCACTGCAAACTGAGTGAGGATGCCCTCAAGCCCCTCATCCACTTGATAAAGATATTAAACAGGACTGGCCCCAATACTGAACCTTGGGGAACCCAACTGGTGACTGATCCTCAACTGGCTTTAGTTCCATTCATTACCACTCTCTGGGCCTGGCCATCTAGCCAGTTTTTAACCCAGCAAAGGGTATACATGTCCAAGCCTTGAGCTTCCAGTTTCTCCAGGAAAATATTGTGGGAGGCAATGTCAGGCCCTCATGAAGTTTAGTCAGATAACATCCACAGCCTTTCCCTCATCTCATAAGTAGGTCACTTTGTTATAGAAGGGCATGAGGTTGGTCAAGCAGGACCTGCCTTTTATAACTCATGTTGGCTGGAATTGATCTCCTGGTTGTCCTGCATATGCCACACAATGACATTCAGGATGACCAGCTCCATGACTTTCCCTGGTACCGCGATCAGGTTGACAGGCCTGTAGCTGGTCAGGTTGTTCTTCTGACCCTTCTTTTAAATGGGCATCACAGTTGCCAATTTCCAGTCAACTGGGACTTACCAATTAACCAGGACTGGTGGTAATTGATTGAATGTGGCTTGGCAAACTCTTTCACTAGCCTCTTAATTGTTCTTGGGTGCATCTTTCTAGAGAACATAAAAATATGCCTCCAAAATCCTCACTTACTTGTGGAGAATCTTAAAAATTGGGTTAAGTGGAACCTGGAATTCATCAGACTTTATGGGATTTTGTAGCTGGATGGTAAATGACTGAATTCTCATTCATTACATGCATTCTAGCCTTGCATGGGACTCAGAAATACAAGAGACAAGAAATAATAAAACAAGAGACTCAGAAATAATTTAATGATATTTTGAAGACAGGCCTTGACTAGTGTTTTCACCATAATTTGCATAGATACCTTATTGTCCTCAAGATGCCTCCAAAGCCTTCAAGACAGCATGCAAGTACTGCTATCTGTGTATTCTGATTTTACTGCAGGCACAAGGTGGTTGCAAATAATCAGAAATATGCTCAGGTATCATATTTCATTTGAAAGGAAAAATTTCAGCCTGAAAATAAAGTTCTGTTCTCAATTTCTTGGATAGTCCAGTCTTACTTTATCTGGTATATTCAGTAATGAAATGTAGCAGTAAAAGCACAGCAGTTTGACATCATCTTGTTTTGGTTTTTTTACAGGTGAGTTGAGGTATATTTTCTCCCAGAGGTGTTCCTTAACGTCATACATAACCTTTTTTCCTGGTTTCAAAGATGGCATTGTCTGTAAAAGAGGACAATAAATGTTAAACTGAATTGAAAATGTGGATAACTGCAGAATGTTTAATATATAAACCATTTATATTTAATTTGCCATTTTACCAATAGTGCAGACACATTTATTCAGCTAAGAAATATTTAAACAGAGCTCTATTATTACTGTTTTTTGTTAAAAAAGACAAACATTTTTCAATACTTTGTATGCCACAAGTGAGATTGATTGAACTTGCCAGCAATTAAACCGCCATTAAAATAAAGACATTTCATATTTATACATTTGCTTTGTTTTCAAATATCATAGCCTTGCTATGCTTCCTTTCAAAGGGAAAGGAAACTTTCTGGTTCGAAATTAATGGTGTAACTACATTTAAAGTTTTCTCCGTAGATAAAATTGGCTTTTTTCCAGTTCTCCTGCACTGTAAGGATGCCAGGTAGGCTTCCTCCTGTGTTAGCAGTGTAATCCCTGTGCCACAGCAGGAAATACATTCTCAGCTACAACCTTTCCTTTATGCCTGGGGTATCTCTGCTGAGAAGAGTTTGCAGCTCAGGAGCAGTAACCTGTGTGTGAGCTGAATGCTTAAGCTCTTGTGAGGGATAAATAGACAAGGGATGTTCTTACCCCGTTCCAAAACCTTCTCAACCTGGGCACATACTTACTGTATTAGAGAAATTTCATGTCCTCAGCAGCCTTTCTGAACTGACATGGGCTTTCTGGTACTGCAGGACCCTGCTTTCTGTCAGTGCTTATGACTGGGTGGTCAAGAAAATTCAGTTATGGCATTTTCTCTTATTCAGCTATTAAATTATTAAACTGTTTATGTGAACTTCTTTACTGGGGTTTGAATGTCTCTTTTTTTCCTCCTATTCTTCATTTCTATTTATTCAAATCCTCACTCAGAGGCTTTCCTAACATGCTGATGAGCAGGTATTTCTTCATCTCTTCCCTCTCTCTCTGATTGTTTGCAGCTACAATCAGAAGCTGATGTCATAAATCTGCTTATGTTGTCATCTGAAGCATAAGTGAGATATATAGCCTGCACTTTGAGTAAAAAAATTCAGATTTTGCTCCATTGGGATCCTACACATCACCCAGATTCAATCTTCTTGTTTGCCATATGGACAAACCCTGTTTAAAGAGATGCCATCTGTTGAGCTATATGTAGATATGTGCTCATACTTTCTATTTTAAGAAATTTATCCCAATTTTTAATGTTGTTTTTCTTTTGGCATTGGATTGGTCACCTGATCAGTTATAGTATGTTTTATAAATTAGTCAGATGCCGGGTTTGTTTTCCAGCAATCCTGCGGCATGCTGATGGCAGAAACCCTTTTCTGCAGCCTGATGCTCTGGGCTCCTGGCAATGCTGGGAGGGCTGTGGGGTCTGTGCCCTGGGCTGTTCCCAGGAGCTGGGCCTGCACAGACACACGCTGCCTGCTGGCACCCACACAGCTCGGCTACTGGAACTTGCTGTGGCCACGATAACAAACAAATCTCCTGACTTAGGTGAGTCAGGAGAAGATCAGACTAGTGGTCTGTGTTTGGAATTTGTTTCATGAGTCAAAGTGAGTATTTTGCACATGGACAAGTCCCTAAAATAAAGTGACCACTAATGATCCACAGCACTTAAGATCGGTTCTAAGTCCTGAAGACACAAGGCATAACAAACAGTCAATATTAAGTTTTCCCTTGAATGAAATCTAGCACTGATCTCTATTGTGAACCTCCCAATTATTTCAAAAGGAGCCAATATTTTACTTGCGATTTAACCAAAACTTACCAGAAAAAAATACTGGCCTCTTGCTGTTTTAAAAATATTTAACTGAGCTTCCAGATGCCCCATAACAGAATTTCTATTAAACTACAGGCTGAGCAGGACTTTTTAGCACAGTTTAGGACAAACCTTTCATGCTTTTTCATGTTGTTATTTTTGGAAAATAGGCTGTCAATGAGGACATTTCATTTTCTCAGTCAGTCTTAGAGGAGGCAGTCAATGGAACAATTGATGATCACTACACAAATCCAAAGATAATTAAATGGTAAGGGAAAGGATTTTACTTGAAAGACATGTTTTGCTGCCCTCAGCACAAAGACAAAGACAGGATATCTGTGTAAAGAAAGCAAGCTAGGTTGGAGGGAGACAGCAGCATTACAAAGATCTCTAGGAACAAACACACACAGTGAGCAAGAATTGCAACCTGTTCAAAAAACATCCAGTCAGATGTCTTCAATGAGAAGAAACAAATTTTAAAAATGAAAAAGATAAAAAACATTAATACTTCTCTCTAATTGAAAATTGTCTGAAAGCATCCATATTGCAAAGAATTTAAAGTTGGTCAGTTCTGAATATGTTTAGATAGTCTGGAGAACAGCAATTCTTCCAGAATAATGGTGGGTCATCAGCAGAGAATCAGTTATCCTTTTGGATGAACACAGGTTTCTGGATGGAGGTACTTAGGAATCTACATGGATCAGGAACAAAATATCCAAAGGGCATCTTAAATGCTGCAATGCACTTATGACATCTTGAGTAAAAACATGGCTTTCTGGCCCTCCTAAATTGAGTAAAACCTTTGGGTGACACATGAGCTTGAATATTACTAGAAAAAAGAAAGCCAGCAATATGTCCTTTGTTTTGTATTTCAAGTCTGTGATTTCTCAGATTCCGTATGAAATTTTTTTTGTCCAAATATTTGGACTTTTCAACCATCATTCTATAATTTTTAAACAGTTTAGGGAGTTAAACAATTTCTTAATAATATTAGAGTTTTTCTGTAATTTAGGAGAAAAAAAATAAAATTATGTACAAGTGCGTATGTTGACTTTGCTTCCTTCTCTTTTCAATGCTTGTGTTTTCAGTGTCATACTAAATCTTTCAAAAGAATATAAACCACAGATCTAGCATTATGGTGTTCAGATGTTGTGAGAAACATGTCTCATCATCTATATAAAAAAATTCCATGAGAGATTATCTATGTCACTAAGAAGTACAGAGACTTTAAGCTTAGTTCTGATTTATAACATGGTTTCAAAATAATACCAGCAAATAGATTTTGGTGTCATATTTCTGAGAGTAAAAACAGCAAGACACTGACAAATGTTATGCACAGCTCCATAAATTAAAACATGATAATTTTGCCTGGCTAGAATGATGAGGAAGATAAGTAAAATTAAGTGCATGATTAAGAATCAATTTCCTTAAACTTAAGAGATCTCAGGCAGGCACTTAAGTTTCCATCCAGTGGCAACTGCTCCTGGAGTCATGGGCAGTGCAAAGAAACCAACATGTGCACAAACTGGGTGACCATGTATCCTGTCACACACCAACCTGGTGTGGACAGATGGACAGGCTTCCCCCAGCTGACTGACAGAGAGGGCTGCCTAACCCTAGAGGATTCTGAATTCTCATTTCAGGCACACTACTGATATTCTTATGATTTATTAGGATGGAACTTTGTACAGCACATTTGGGGAACATTGCTGCACTGTCTGCATATCTACACCCGAGTACAGTTACTCCATGTAGATACTTCCTCATAATTACATATCTGAAATATTTCTAAGAAATTAACATTTCCAAAACATTCCAAACACAACATGAAATTTTGCAGGCTGCAGAAGGACAGTTCTCTAGATGACAGGGTGTTCATAGAGAAGAGATTAATATATTTTAGTCTTAAAACATGCTCCTGGATTCTCTGCTCTTTTGAGATTTCCCACCTGTTGCCATGGTTTCCAGTGCCAGTTATATCTTTGTCTTGTATTTCTCTTTTTCAGATATATCTTTTTTTTAAGACAGGTTTATGGTTCCTTGTTCTGGACAGTCCTGTTGGGGTCCAGAGAGACTCTTGAACTCCTCCCCAGACAGATTTAGCTCACTAAATTTTGTCCTAATGAGGCTCCTGCACACAACAGTGCCTATATTTTAAACAGTGTCTATATTTTTAGCATTGCTGTTCTTGTTGAAATACATTTCTGAAAACCTAAATTTCACATCAGGACAGCTCTGTCTGAAGCAGAATGAAAACTTCCTTGGCCCTTGCCAAAACCATGTACCTATCCTGGGCCCACCATGCTACTTCACTCTTTTGTCATGGAATCCAGGAAAAACAGCATAGAACAGAATGGTTTCTTCCCCCTTTAGAATTACTTCATCCTGTATCACTCATTATAAACTTACAGTGATTCAAACTATCTTTTTTGCCTTAAGGATTTTCTGCATGAATTTCACAAAGAATGAGGCAAGATGAATATCAAGGTTTATTGGCAGAGAGAGCTCAGCCTAAGTATTCTCATCTGAACAGATAATAAATCTTCCTGCTCATCAGGATGATCTCAAATTCCCTATAGTTACAAACATTCAACATAAGCAAGGTCAAAATGTAGCTGACTCCCCTTGCCAGTTCCTTTTTTGAAAAACATTATAAATTAGAAACTGGATTGCAAGTCTCATAAATATGTTATTTACCTGCTGACAGGTGCCTAGTCAGGATTTGTCATATTGAATTCAGAAATTAGTACTAGAGAAAACTCACCAACTAGAAACTCACGTTATCAGGTAGTCTCCAGACATATTTCTTTTCCTATTTTAAAACATATGAATGAGACAATAAAAATTATCTATATGGAGGTAACAAAAGTAGGGTGAAAAAAGCTGAACTGCTGTTGGTCCACATTCCCACATAGGTTCCCTGTTCAGGACACCAATGTACAACACCTATTCAGTGGCAGATTCATATACAACTTTAAATGGGATCTTTTACAGAAACTATGAGGTAAAATAAAAATACAAATAGACAAGGTTTGTGGTCAAGAAAGGAAAATGGAAAAGGTAGGGGTGAATTCAGAACTTGTGAAGACTCTAGCTCTTCAAGTATAAATAAATTTTAAAAAGGGGTCTATGAACTAATGTTTGAGATCAAACTTTCAGAAATACCAATATACTTATCTGATGTGTTCACACATAAAACTGATTTCAGATGTACATACTGATCTGCTGTGCAGCTGAAATTATTCATTTACACACTCATTTTAAAGCCCTAGGGGCGAGGCCAAAACTTCATCTGCATTCATCACTAGAGTGAATGAGGAGAACTGTAGTCTTCTGAACAAATAGACACGAATAGGCCAAAGGAACAGAGAATAAAAAAAGAGAAAAAAAAAATCACACAAGCTTGTCTAGAACAGGCATTCTTTCAGGGCATGTTAACTCATCAGGAGGAGGGGATATGTTTGATTGGCAGGACCGAAAGAAGACAGCTGAAGTGTTGCTGTTACTTTTTGCACTCAAACATCTGTATTAAATTACATTTTTCTTTTTTTTTGTCAACAAGGTGGCAAGGTGCACAGAACTTGTCAGCTCTGTAATACCAGCACCACTGTTGGAAAAGCCCAGTATGAATGCTTGTTTCTGTGAATAGGTATCTCTAACAAGAGAAAATATAATCAATAGTGAAGACAATCAACAGGTGATGAGTGTCAAAATTATATTTAAGCCTTATAATGCTCAATTTCTGGCTCTGTCCAGGTATTAGCTGGCAAGGAGTCATATCCACAGTCTCAGTCATAGATGCCTGCACTCCCAGTACCAGGAATCCTATTGCCACAATATTTTCAAGCAGGCACTCTGTTCCCTGCTGCCTGGCTGGTTAATGATGGAAACAGCGCACACACCATATGTTTGCTGAGGCAATTCAGAATAGCTGTGCTGGTCCTGGCCCAAAACAAGGAATGAAAAGCCATGGCAGAAATGTTAAAGGGCCACCCAAAAGCTTGTTTTAAAAGAAGCCTGACTTCAGATTGTTTACCTTTCCAGCAGGTTGTTGAGCTAGGTCTTGTCCAATCACCTTGTGTAGCTTATTCAGATGCTTCTGTCCATTTTTACTCTGTCCTAATCTCTACAAGAACTACTTTCTGCTCCCAGGAGTACCCAGCTGCAACTAAACCTAAAGAACACCAGGTTTTGAATATTATGCACTCATAGCACCTGCAAGACTGCATTATTAAGCTCCAGTCCAGCACACTAAATATCTTCTTTGCACCTGACAGCAATTGGTGAACACTCTCTCCTCAAAGCATCATACCATGGTTAACAGTTAAGAGAAACTCAGCATGAGGGGTATTTGCTCATTCCCAGTGAAAAAAGGATAAGGAAGAACCACAAGGAATGCAGCCCTGCCAGTATGGTGGGAGTCCTGATAGAAAGCAGAATAGGCACAGCTGAAGAGAAGGTTACAGCTTTTGTCATGTAACCATCATGACTACAGAGGTGGTGACTGTGGTGACATCAACCAAGAAGGCTACTGCATCTTGTTTGTGAACAGAAAACCTACTCTGCCCTTAATGGCAGAGGATTGAAAGGATGGCCTGAGATAAATGGTCTGTCAGTCAGAACATTTTAATCAGAATCTTTTTTCCTGATTAAGTGGTATACACACCTACATGTTTTTAATACATGTCAGCAGTGACAGCGTTTCATTTAGGAAAGAAATGCAATAATATAGAAACACCCAGTTTTAACTTTTTTTGAAAAGCTGTTTTAAAGTAAAAATTATTATAATCATGCTTTCTTGAAAAGGAGAAATCAGAAATGAAATGTTTTGTCTCCCCAAATCAAAACAAAAAAATCCGTTTGATTTATTACAGTTTTTGAAAAGGCTGTTGCTCTTCTGTTACTTCAGAGCAAGTGAAAAATCAGAAAACTAGAATTTTGAAGGTAAAATACATTCCCAATTCAATTATTCATCTTACAATGCAAATCTGACAGCCACTTGAGTTTGTGCATACATTAGCATAGCTTTTCACATATTCTGTACATACATCTGGAAATATTTTGATATTGCCAAAGCTGTTTCACCTTCTCATAGACTATTCTAATCTTCCTTCAAGAAATATCTGGGAAAAGGAAATATAGTCATTATCTGAATTTTAGTTCTCTCCCGTGTATTAAATACCACATGTGGAATTTTACTATATTTTTCAATGCAATATTGTACAGTTGGAGTCCTTTTTTTTTTTTTTTTTTTTTTTTTTTTCTTAAAAA
>WEIU01014025.1:72995-111147 GCA_013389925.1 Aegithalos caudatus
AAAAAAAAAAAAAAAAAAGGAGTAAAATTCTTATCCTAGCAACAACAGCAGCTGAGGGAGGAAAACATTTAGTTGAATGTGGTTGTCTTTTTTGAGTCTGGTATGCTCCCCATGCATCAGGGGAGTAACTCATGGACTCTCTGAGTGATGTGGAAGCTGCCATTTCCTTGGCCTTTTCCACTCTCTTACTTAGATTAAGGGAAATTAAAAGGCATTGAACAGTGGGAAAGCATTCCAGTAACTTCTAAGGGCCCAAAGCCACCAACATGGCTCAGGCAGGAAGCAGGAAAGGAATGTCCTGCCAGCATGAATTATTCACACTTGGCAGAAGGGAGGTTAAAAGGTCAAACACAATTCTGGAGGGTCCTCAAGCACTGTCTCAACAGAAAGGTCTGTATGTGGAAGGACCAGGGCCAGAGTTTGTGTCCAGAACTACAAAGCTGCTCTAGTCTCTCTGCAGGGAGAGGATCTCTATTACACCTCTCATGGGGAAAGCAGGCACCTTTATCCCTGTAATGGGGCAACTGTGTTACCCAGAGCCCCCAGGGCCACTTGGCATGCTCCTGAGCTGAATTACAGGGTCTGGGGAGCAGCAAAGATATTTTGTACTCAGAAGGAGATTTTAAAGTTAACTATGAATTTAGCATTGCCCTCCAGCACAAGCAAATCTCCCTTTTCCCTCTTGAGTACCATATGTTGCCTTCTACCATTTCTCCTATTTCCAGGGCCCAGGCAGAGCTCATTGAAACCATCACAGCACTCTGTACAGGTGTGGTGGGTTGATATGGACTAAATGTCTGGTGCCCACCAAAGCTGCTCTGTCACTGCCCTCCTCAGTTGGACAAGGGAGAGAAAATATATTATAGAGTCATCAGCTGAGATAAGGACAGGGGAAAATCACTCACTGATTACTGTAATGGGTGAAGCAGACTTGACTTGGGGAATTAGTTGAACTTATTACTAATCAAAATCAGAGCAGGATAATGAGAAGTAAAACAAGCCCTAGAAATGCCTTTCCCTGACTTCTCTCCAACTTCCTGGGCTTAAGTTTGTTCTTGATTCCCAATGTCCTCCCCTGCATCACCACAGAGACACAGTGAGAATGGGGCTATGGTCAGTTCATCACATGTTGTTTCTGTCACTGCTTCTCCCTCAGGAAGAGGAGTCCTTATTCACTGACCTTCGTGTCTGCATTGTTGTTTCTCTCAGGTATTCTCACTCTGCTCTTCTCTGGGCACTATTACTTCTGAGCAACATCTGTTTTCTTTCTTTTTCTCCCCATAAATATGTAATCACAGAGTAGTTACTAGCACCTCTGATTGACTTGGCCTTATTCTGTGGCAGGTCTAGCTTGGAGCTGGCTGGCACTAGCTCTGTCAGAGTCGGGGGAAGTTTCTGGCAGCTTTTCACAGAAGCCATTCCTGTAGTCCCACCACCACCAGTACCTTGCCACACAAGCCAAATATCACAGTTAAAGTGTTGTATGGAAAGTTTGGAGCAAAGGGAGATCTGCAGGCTCTGAGGGAATCAAAGCATGTGTTGTTGTAACTATACCCCTTGTTGACCTCTCCCTGCCTTCTAATGGAGGATGGAAGACTTGAAAAAATCCCTATGGATACCGCTTACAATCCATCATCCTTAAGGTTAAGCTCAAAAATAAGTATCCAGAAAGCTTCCACTACTTCATATATTTTTTATAAAATTCTCGTGAGTGTCTCTGTATTGAAAATGACTCCCAAGATGTTAGAAGACATCTTTTTCCCCAGCCCCAATACCAAAGAAGAAGTCCAGGAATCATCAGCTCTGTTTTTCAAGGTTGTTTATTCTTTGTTATCTAATCCATTCTTTCTTTGCCCTGCTGAGGTTCTTGCAGCAGCTCAGATCATTGCTGACTGCCTGATGACCACACGACTCCAACCACCACACGAGTGACCGGCCTTGGGGTGGCATTAACTCTTTATACTGTGTACTACGTGTACTATATTTACAAAAGATTACCAGTACCTATCACCTATGTTAGACAGTCTATCTCTATTTTAAACCAATCCAAAAATGCCACCATCACAGCAGAAGATGGAGGGGAAGAAGAAGAAGAAAAGAAGAAAAGAAGAAAAGAAGAAGAGAAGAAGAAGAAGAAGAAGAAGAAGAAGAAGAAGAACAACAACAACAACAACAACAACAACAACAACAACAACAACTCAGGGCAATGCCCCAAATCCTCCATCTTGTCCCATTCACCTCCATTCTAAAAACCCAAATCTACAAAAATTTCACCCTGTGATAACTACACAATTTTTTTTTCCACCTTGGTGACTTACAATTCCTCTCTCAATGTTGGAAGCCTTTCCCATGGACTGAAGTCAAAGCCAGTCTCTTCCTGGGCTCTGTGCCAGGGTTCCAACCCCTCTGTACAGATCCCAGACCCCTCTGTACAGATATTAAACCCCCCTGTACAGGTATCAAACTTTCTTGCTCAGGTCGCAGACATCTCTGCCAAGGTCCCTGACCTTGGACTCCGACATAAAATGAGTGGATTGGATTTCTGGGGACAATGTGACTTCAGTTAGAAGTCTTTAATTCCAGCATCAATAGTTTTTCCATTAAAATCATTGGACATGTTCCTGATGATTTTTGGACCTATAGCCCACAGCATATTTTTTATTCTTCCATCACTGAAGAGATTGGTAAGATCTGATGCTGAGGCTGGAGGTGGAAGTGCAGAACTTAGCAGTAGGTTGAGTTCCCTATGAAATACCCCATGTAAGCAGCCCTGTCATTGGTCATAATTTTTTTTAACACAATTTGCAAGAGAAATGACAGTAATCTACATTTCCTCTAAAACTATTATCATTCTGCTATGGCACTAAAATTCATCTTCCCCCAAGAAATGTTTCAATAGGAACCTCCATGTATAATACATGTTTTCAATTTATTATTAATGCACTTCAATCTGAATCGCAAATTCAACATGATGTCTGACTTTTTTCAAACTCGTTCTGTTCCATGTCAGCTCTTATAACATGTTCCTCAGCATAGCATCTGAACAACAGACCCACAGTGCATTAAGTGATGGACTTAAAAATCAGTCACACGCTGTTTAGCTTCTCAGCTTTGCCCCAGAGGTAGAAGCATGGACCATGTGGAACATTCAGTTTTGAGGGAATTTTTAGCTTGGTCTGATGCATGTTTTCTTTTTAAATATTTGTATTTGAGCCAGTCAAAGCAATGTTTTTTAACATCAGAGTATGTGATGGTCAGATTAGTGACAGTCCTTAGTTCCTGCACAATGAGCTTCACAGTCTTGGCTTACTCAGGTCTGACAACCCTCAGTCCTGTGATAAAGCACCAGTCATCCCTGGGCAGTTTTGGTCGTGACCCCAGCATGTCAGAATATTTTGTAGATGAGCACAGGCTTAAAATAAAGATTAAAGTCTAGCAATTAGCCACAAATCCTAAGACCTGAGCTTATCTGCACACTGAGCAGTGGCAGTGGTACCCCTGCCTGGCTGCAGTGCAGGGCTGGTGGAGCTCTGAGTCAGCCGTGTGCAGCTCAAGGGTTCCCATTTATCCTTAGCTTACCCCACGGCCAGGAGATACTGGAGCAAATCCCCAGGCAAGGGATCCTGCAGTGACGACACAGATCACTCCACACACAGCCCCTGTAGAGATGCAGGGCTTTGTTAGGACATTGCCAGCATCCCTCTTACAGACAGCAGTGCACAGTCTCATGTGCACACAGCACTGCCAGGCTGCATCAGGCCTTCTCACAATGCAAAATGCGCCCTAAAGTTTCCTGGGTCCCTCCCCAGAACTACCCATTTGCTCCCATGGAGAAGAGGTTTAATAGCCCAGTTACCACCTGGAGAGGATAACACCTGTGCCATGGAACATGCAGAGCCAGTGGGACTGTTAAGGGATTTCAACAAACCCCTTTGGGAAGCTGAGAAATGGGAAAAATGAAGCCAGAAGGAAGCAAAATGCCACACACTGTCATTTCCCTTTTCAGAAATCTAAGGAGCTATAAGGAATTACAGATTTTAGGAAGAGTTATCTCTTTTCAGGAGCACAGGATATTTTAATGCTGATGTAAATATTCCATTTATGACTGTAATCTTGATATCCAGCTCCTGTGTGTTGTTCAAAAGGCACCCCTCAGACTACTTCCTCAGGCAGTCAGTAAAATAGTAAAAATCCCACAAGTCACAATTTTCTACAGAAGTACAGACACTATGAGCTAAACAGCAGCTGGAAAGAGTCCATAAAATACATCAAAGCATCCCTTTTGAAGTTCTTTGAGAACATGAATGGCAAGCTAGTACTGAACAACTTTGCATCCAACCATGGTAAATGTGAGATTGCTTTACTTGAAAGGAACAATCTAGCCAAATTTTCTTTCAAACCTGTGAAAAGAAAAAAATATTTAATGTGAGTAAGCATTTCAGAAGAATGAGTCTAAGCCAAATAATCATCATTCTGACATTCATAAAACTCACTTTATTAAAGACATCAGCACATATTACAATACTAATGCAGCTATAAGAACTGGGGAACAGACTGAGCCCAGCATCTCCCAGCAAGAAGCAAACCTGGGAAGACAAGCACTCTAATTTGAAGGCTTCTTGAGTATCAGGCTACATCTCCCCTTTAAAAGAGCTGTGTTGCCATCTCTGCACTATATCCCTGGGTGTCACAAAGCAGTCTGCAAGCCCCAGAAACCAGGGAGAGGAGAGAAAACAATTTGCATCCTGAGAATCTGATTACTTTCTGTAGAAGTGAGCCCATGGAAGGGCAACCAGGTTATATAACCAGGTGATATACCTGCAGGACACACACCTTCTGGGACCCAGTCCTCATCAGATCTGTGCAAACTGAGCCAAAATCTTGTCTAAGGCAAGGTATCATGAACAGATATGAAGTCAAACTAAGAAGGAAAGAAAGAAGGAAAAAATACTACCAGTAAAGTAATAATGCATTTACTATAGTGGACTGTGAAGGGATATACAGAAAAGCAGGTCTTGACTAACAGATATTTGATAAAAACTGGATAAAGAGTAAATTTTAGGAGGCTTTATTCCACTAACAGGGTTAAAATCAGAACTGCACTCTGAACAAGGTAGAGAAAACACAACAGCAGCTTTTATCTGATGTAAAATGTTTATAAGGAAAGAGAGAGATCAGTGATCACAGCAGCAAGCCTGATATCCTGTGAGTTTCTCTTATGGCTGAAAGTTACATGCTTTCCATGCCTGTGAATCCCCTGTGCCCAGCCAGCCAGCCATTCCCCAAAATAGGCCAGGCGGCTGATCACCTCTTTTCTCCAAGTTAAATTTGTGTTCATGAAAGCCAGCTGTCACTCAGGTGTTCCTATTAAATTTGCAGTTCAAAATTGGTTGAGTGTTTAAAAAATTTACCAATATTCTATTTGTGGGAAATAGCTCTCTGATATTCTAAGGAACTGTATTTTAGTTTATAAATATTTGATTTATGCAGTTTCTGAAATATTACTTTATCAGCTTTTTCTCTATGATACACATCCTTATCAAGATTTTAAGATCAAAATATGTAGAGAGTGCAATGTCTTTCTTTAGAGAGCATAATGTGGGGGCAAGGAAGCTCAGGGAAGGCTGAAAGCATGGATATTCAAGAACATGGGTGACCCACTTCCATGTGCACAGAGGCAACTTATGGTCCTCAAAATTTAATAACTCTATCTCCATCCATAAATCTGGGCACATGAAGACCTCATTGCAAAACTGGGGAAGGGTTGCAGACTCCCAGTTACTGCTCTGTCAAAGACAAAGAAAGCAGCTGGCACACCCAAGACAGCTGTGCAGGAAGCAGGACAGATTTACTTGTGGTAATGCTGGCAAACTAGACCCCTTTGGGATTCGGCTCGGGGTGTTGGATGTAAATGCTGATGGTGTAGGGGGCAATTCAGGTGAGTACCCAAGTCCTTTCATGCCTCTGAGCTACAGGTGAGACCAGAAAGGGGTATGGAACAACACCCTGAGGTGGTGGGTTTTATAAGCTGTGGATAAAGGTATGAGATTTCCCAAAGAAAAACTTTGTTGGACAAAACCTTACATATAATTATGCTAATGAATAACCCAAAGATGTGCAGTCTTCAGAGCCATTCAATATTTAATGCTGCTATTTTCAGGTTAATTTATGCTGGTTGTTTGGGTCGTTGTTCCTCCTCGCTGACTGTCACTAAGCAGAGGTGACAGTCGCCCTTGAAAGACAGATTCCGTTTGAAGCTGCCAGAATTTTCCTGAACTGGTTAAAGATTTTCAGATATTTCTGAATTATCAGAAGGAGCTGAGTCATCTTACTGAAGAATTAGAAAATAATCTTTAAGCAGTTTCTCACAGAAGTAGCTCACAAGATCTTAATCTGCTCAAAGGGCATTACTTTGAAATCTGGATTTTGATCATAAAGGTGATTCACTAAGACACTCAATGACATGGTTTAAGCACATCTGAAGTCAATGGATCTTGCATGAGTGCATGCATTCAAGTGTGCCTACTTTCTCTGCCAGGAAGGGATCATTTCTCAGAGTGAAGATTTAGATATTAACCCTGACATTCATCTTGGTGGTCTGCAATCATGACCAAGAATTTCTGGCAGAAACATGCACAGTGAAAAGCACTTACAGATTCAATCTCAGAAGCAGGTTGCCTTACATTGGAGAGAGTTAAATGATGGACATGCCAAAACTTTACAAAAAAGGATGAAGCAGACAACTTCCAGACAGGCTGCGAAAAACCAATAAAAAACATGGGGTCAGGACTGTTGTGAAGAAAAAATCCATAGGGGAAAAATGCAGAGACTAAAAAATTTAAATTCTGGTGCCCTCACTAGAGTGTATGTCACCCAGGAGAGGAAGGATGTCAAAGGTTCTAAATATTAGATAAGTGAGGGGTTTGGTGCTGATTTTCCTACCCAGATTTCCAGCATTAAGAGCAATTATGAGGCAGAGGCTTTAAGTGGCCTTGGGATGAAAATCTAAACAAGAGTTCAAGAAGCTGAAAGAGTCCTGAAGTTTTATGACAGCAGAACACAATGACAATGACACAATAAGTGATAGTGAGAGGCTGTAGAAATTCCATCAGGTGCTGGAGAAAATGTAATTGCATTATGCCAGTCCCCTGAATAAGCTAATCAACCCATGTTGACTGATTTTATTAGATCTTGCAAATGCCAGATAGAGCTTTTAACACTAAGATGTGCTTTGTAGATAAACTCTCAGCTTTCCATGAAGAACTGGACAACTTTTACAACATGGTGAGGAAACTAGAGATCAGAATGTTTCTGGATACTTAAATACACAGATAATGAAGACCTTCGCAAATCATATTAAAAATACTGGGGCACTTCCTAGGAGAGAAGTATTACCAGGAAATGACCAAAGCATTCCCATTACCAAAGGGCAGTACTGACTCCTACAATTCCAGACAGGTGGGTAAGAGGGGCTCAGTGGTCAGATACCTGTATTTCAAGTGCAGCAAACAAGGACCAGTAGAATATTCTGTACTGTCCAATGAAAACTGAGCCAGAGCTCAGGAACAAAGGGTGAGGCTTAGAGGAAGGAAACTAAAGCAATTAGCATCCCCATTAAATGCTGCCTTGGCTGTGTTCTCAGCCCCTTGCACCAGTGAGAGGCAGAGTTCTCAATAGCAGAATTTCTTTCAAGTTTTTTCTAGAAACAGAATGGTGCATCATTCCTAAATGTTTACAGAAAGAAAAAAAAAAAAAAAAAAAAAAAAAAAAAAAAAAAAAAAAAAGGCACATTTAAAAGGCTCTGTGAGGGTCATTCAGGGATTGAAAAATTTCAGAGAGGAACCAGACATATTTTAGACTGACCTCAGATGAACTGTGACATTATGGAATGTCTAAAGGTTTGTCACATGTGGCAAAATACAAGACAAGACAAGTGAAATAACCCATATTGGTGATACAGAGAAGGCAAAACTTGCTGCCTGAAGCAAAGTAAGCATCGATTTGTTTAATCTGGTGGAAAAAAAATGCTTCTTGTTTATAAAAATTTTTCTAAATTAGTAGACACTCCTTTCTAGTCTAAACATGCTTTCAAATATTTTGCATGAGTCATCATATATTTTTATACATTTATTATAGTCATACCCATAAACATTTTTGAATTGACAAGCACTTTTGTCATTGACTATTACTGGAAGCTCCATTTAATTTGAGTGAAACCCATCTCTGCACAGACTACGATATGAAATCAATGTACTATTTTAATTATCACAAAAGAACAAGCAAGGTTTAGGACTGTGAATATTTACTGCATTGACCTTTGACAGAAAAAGTCGTGGATGTACTCAACAGTATAATAACAAACTTCTAATTCTCACAAAGTAATTTTTATTACAGAAATGCAAGTCCAGTAAGGAATGTCATTGTTACTATCAATCACAGATGATGACAGACAGATGAAACTGGATCACTCACAGAACCCATGGACTCTACACTCACAATGAGCCATATTCAGATGCACTTTCATATGTTAGATAGTATTCCCAAATGCTATCAATAAGAACATTTTTGGAGAAAGAGCAGTCTAACAAGAAGAGAAGAAAAATAATTAGGTCCAGTGTATGCCTGTTTTAATTTTTATTAAATACACAAAAAAAAAAATATCATGTTTTCCCCCAGATCCATTCCCAGAAATCATTTTCTGTATCTATTTGCATCCTCAAAAACAGTAAAAAAGACTAAACTTTCGAATTTTTCCTGAATTATTACATTTCCATATATTCCTTTACCATTTGTCACTTTCAGAGTTGGGCAGATAATCTAGATTTCCTTTCATAGATAGACTTCTAAATTAATCTATTAAGGGGCAGACTTTGGATGAATGGATTGCAGTAAAACTTTGAGACTTAGCATGTTATTTTTCTCTTGCATCTTTGTTGTTTTTTCCTGGAATGCACAAAGACACCTTCATACTTAAAAAATGCCTGCTCTCGGCACACTACATATTTACCAGTGGCTTCTGATGTCTTTACATGATGAAAGCTTTTTCCATCACTTCTATTATTCTTAATCTTAAGGTTCAATCTTCCATTATAACTTAGAGATAGTTATTTCATCTTGCATTAGTACTCTTCATACTTGAGCAATTTCAGAAGACAATTTCACAGGGTCACTCTGGTTTGAAAATCTGAAGGCAGATGCCATTTTGATGCTTTTTTGAGAAAAAGAACAGAAATGTGCTTGAGGCCAACCTGCAAGCAGTGCACTTTCATGTGAGTTTTCTGGAAAAGTCATATTTCTAAACTTATCTTGCTGCTGGTGAGGAATACATGAAACGTGGGCAGAAGCTCAAAGGCTGCATGTAAAGCAATATGGAGCATTCACAGCCCATCAGTCTGACTGATTCTATCAAAACCATTTATATCCTTCCTCTGGTGGCCAGGGGAGCTACATTTGTAAGTGTCTTCCATGCTGAGAGGCAGAGCGAGACATAAATTGAAGAAAGATTATTATCCTTGTACTTCCCCTTTTTTATTCTTAGTTGTTCTTCCTGCAATTCAACTTTGCTCTGACCATGAGCATGATGCAACAGTCTGGGTCTTCTCACACCTCCAGTTAGAGGGTAAAGAAGGAAAGGAACCATGGGCATCCCATGTCAAATGCAGGGATGGATCTGAATCTGATGTATGTTACAACTGGTCTCCAAGTTTTGTAGTCAGTGGGCCAGTGCCAACTCTCTCCACTGGCCAGGAGTCGCCAGGTATCTTACTAATCAAAGTGCAAATGGACTCTTGCTGTAGCCAATTGACATGACAATATCTTAATAAAGTTCTGAGAAAAAGTTGCATTCAGATTTGGGTAAGGTCGACAGCAAATCATTCTAAACTTTTTCACAGGTACCCAGGTGGAGGGCTGGGGTTTACCTTTTACTCTTTTGACCCCAGACTATATAGACAGGTTTGTTGATATTGTTCCATGAGAACAACCCAACCTATGGTTGATTTGGGATTTTTGTTCTGCCCTATCAAGTGCTCCCCTCATCTTTCATTCCCTCCTGGCACCAAGCAGTGGGCATACACTGTGTGCTCTCATGGTTCTAATACCACTTTCATCAGCAATTTTCAATTCTTTAATTTGAAACTGTGCTCCCAATCCCACCTAGAAGGCAGAACTATCTTCCCTAAAATGAGATTGGCTATGATATTAATAGAAGAACATAAGACAAATTCTGTGTTCATGTTAATTAGGACTGTTTGAATAGTCTTTGTACTATTTGGGTTAGGTTGAATATTTTAATGACTACTGGGGTATTCTTGTGAACGTTTGTGTGTGTCACACATTTGCAGCAGAATAACTTCTCTCTCTGCACCACTCATTGTCTTCTCAGATCCATCCTTCGTGGAGGGTCAGTGTCACAAGCGATGTTTAACCTCTGCATGCTGAATCAGGACTGATGTGCTGTTCCTCTTCAGAATGATGCACATGCTGCCAAGGCTACCATGTCAGAACCAGCTTACCCAGAAACTAAAGCAGATTCAGCAAATGTGTCTTAAGGACAGCTGAGCATAGTCTCACTGAAAAGGACTAATAGATATGGACTCTGAAACTAACTTTGTTGAAAAAGAAATTTGACAAAGACTTCTTACACAAGGTACTTCTTTCAACTTTCCATCATAATTTGTTAAAATTTGTTCATGGTAATACCACCTTACAATGGCTTTCATTATGTGTTTCATACAAAAAGGAGGAAAGCCAAAATGTTAAGAACCCTTAACTTTGAACAGGATCCACACAACACAACTTCTGCCATAATCTCTTTATTAATGCCCAGTAAAAAGTTTGTTATCACATCTCCACATGCTAGAAGTACTAAGTTCTAGAGAAAAATGTATCTCTTCAACATGTTGCAGTCTCTGCACTCCACAAGAGAAAATCATATTTTGATATTGTTAATTTTTAAAAAGTTTTAAATTTTTTTGTAGTTTTTACTGAGGGGGGGGAAAAATAACCCAATGAGATCAAGACGACAAAAACACAGTATCTGTAATTTGAAATTATTATTGAAGAGAGTTACTTTTGTTATTATTTTAGTTTTATTATTTGTAAACAGTAAATATGAATCTTTTTGATGAATGACTGCAGAAACAAAAAGTAAGGAAGTGCACTAATGGATATCCATTAAACTATATGAATTTTTCTGAAGTAATTTTTTTTCTGGGATTTCATTGTCAACATCATTTTAGGAAAGCTATCATATTAAACAAGTATTCTAAAGACATGCAGTACTGCTTTGTAAGTATAACATTTCATCTTTTTTATTTTTTTTTCCATCCTTGTTCCTTTTTCTCCAGAAAAAAAAGAACAATAGCCAGTGCTGCTAAATAAATTTGTAATCCAGGTCCACAGAGGAGGGCTTTCAAATCCAGAATGAGTGTGTCTGAATTAAGGCTGGTGGAAGGCTGTTAAGTGCCCATACACTGAGGAAAAGGAGCCTGTGGGGATGCTGCCCAAGAGACAGCACGATGAGTGCACATGCTGACCACTAAACACCTTTTCCCAGAGGTGAAAGCCAGCCTGCCAGAGCTTTGCTGGCTTGAGGCAGAGACCCAAATTCAAGCTTCCAGACAGAGTTGTGGCTTCTCTGTGCTTTCCAGGCAGCTCTGTATTATTTGATGGTAACCAGTGGCACAACACTATAGCCCAGATAGCTCTAAAAATTCAGTGTTAAGCTCTGAAGCATGCAGTCCATCTGCACAGGTATTGCTCACTGTAATCAAGATCACAAGAATTACCTGCAGCAGTATTTGATGAGAACATTCCCTTTATTTCAGGGGGAGAAGAGGATGATGACACAGGTTTGGTTTTTTTGCCTGCTAGTACAGCATAACTGGGAATTAGTGGTTTCTGGCAGTGCCTCAGTGCTCACAGGCCCTCTGCAGATTTCTCACCTGCAGCTCAGTGTGTGGCAGCCTCAGAGAGGTTATCAGCCACCCTCCCAAGCTATCTGTGGCCAAAGAGATGAGCTGTTTCTTCACAGCACTAATGCCTACAAGAAAGGGCCTTTTCCAAGACTGAGAGTACTGTTTACCCAGGTCCCAGCTTCCCCCTGCAGAGAACCTTATACACAAAGCACTTTTCAAAAGCTCCTGTGATCCTTCTTTGAATATTTAACAATAAGTCTGTTGTCCAGCAAGCTCCACCATGCCAGTGGAAGGATAGAATTCTCCTTTAGTTTTGCTTAGAATCCTTTGTGGGGGGAAGATGGTCATTTGTATTATTTTGTATTGTAATTTATTTGATGTTACATAAAATTTATTCAGAAACACTGGTGGCCTTGTAATCCAATGAAGCTAAAGACCACATGCAGTTGTGAATGTTTTGAAACCAGCACTTGCATATCAATGTCAGCTGCTGTGCTTTTGATGTCACCTTAAAACTGCCTTAAGTTGGTCTTGAAAGAGAAAATAGTGTTGCAAGAAAAAAAAAATTATTTCCTATATATACACTAAATTCAATAATTAAGCCTAATTGGATGTAAAAACATCCAAGCAAAACAAACAAGCCCTCTTATCACCTTTAATGCAATCATAAGCAGCTTCTGGGAGTATAAGTAAATTGGAAAACCTCATGATTTGAGATAAAGACAGTTTAGTAAGTAAAGTAAACCCCAACAAAACAGAAAAACAAAGCCAAGACAAAAAAAAAAGACATGAAAAAAACCCAAAAATATTGCTCACAAACAGCTGACCAATGCTGACAGACTCCAAGCAACAGCAGCCCTGAAGAGTTCCCTCCCTCACAAGCTTTTACTGCTGAGCAGCATGTCATATGGTAGTCTTGGACATTCTTTTGGTCAGTTGGAGTCAGCTGTCCCAGCTGTGTCCCCTCATATTTTTTTGTGCCCACTCATCCTGGTCACTGACAAGGTAGTCTGGGAAGCAGAAATGGCCTTGAATCCTGTATAAGCACTGTTCAGGAATAGCTAAAATGTGGATGTGTTATCAACACTGGTTTGTTTGAAGATCCAAAAAATATCCCACATGAGCTGCTATGAAGAAAATTAATACAATCCCAGTCAAAACTAGTATAATCCCTTAAGCAAAATGCATAATAACTGCACCTCTAACAACTAGGCCTCTAGAGTCCTCACCAGGTCCACAGAGACATCTAACCAACCTTGACCACACCATGTTGGGCTGGTTGTTGTGACAAACATTGGCACCACCTTCATTGTGACAAGGCATTACATAGAACATCAGGAAGGAAACTGCACTAGGACCAGAAATGCAGACTGGTTTCTTGTTTTCCAGCTGCTGGGGATGCATGGGGTACAAAATATGTCAGAGAGGGAGAAGCTGGTGACTGTAGCGATGCCTAGGAAAGGAGGATCTCATAACTAGGGCACTCAAGGAGCAAATGCTTTTCTTTGCATGATCTGTGCATTCCCTCAGTGTGTAGGAGCCAAGTCAAGCCCTAAAAGGGAAAACAAGGGGACTGGGGAGGAGCGAGGTAGAACGTTGTGACCAAGGGGCCAATGTCTCTGGCTGTGAGCAGCAGAGGACAGTGGGTGATGCTGCACCCCACCAAGGTGTCCCATACTTGTGTCCAGGCCCTGGCACAGCTCTGCCTACTGACCTGCCCCTCTGCAGTGTCTGTCTCCTTGTGCAGCACAGCTCACCCCTCCAGCCTACTCACTCCCTGAGCCCCAGCATATGAGGACCAGCAGGATTTGACCACTAAGACTGATTTGGGGTAGACTGTTTCAAGCCCTCACAGCATGGTCTCTATCCAACAGATCACCGGATCCTGGTGCAGACAGGCCAGTGTGTAGACACAGGGACCATCCAGTCCACTCCTGTTGTCCTCTCACCGGGATGTGCATAACACTCCAAATCCATCCACCTACTCAGTGGGCAAAAACATGAACTCCTCTATCTCTGAAAATAAAATCACCTACAGCTGAGCTCCCAATGGCATGCTCCTACAGAGAGATTTGGAGCAGATCCCCTGCCTCCCACTGCCTTGTGACATGTGGTACAATTTGCAGCTTATACCAAGCACATGATATTGTTAAACACTGAGATGTGGCTTTATACAAATATTTCTGTGATGATGTGACTACTCTGCAAAGCCATGGAGGCAAAAGGGAACGTGGAGGGGGCTGTGACATGTTTGGCACTCACCGCACATGTCCACTTCCCTGCCAGCAGTCCAGTCAGTGAGAGAAGCCCACCACGAAGGGAGAAAACACCCTTGTGAAATCCTTGGGAGAAGGGGATGTAGACACATGCTGCAGCACAGCAGCATGGTGGCTGTCACATAATGCTGCTTCTTGGACAGGCAGTGCATTTCTTCTGACTCCCTAAAACTTTTGTCAGGAATTGCACAATTTAGTATCAAGGTTTGGATACAGCTGCATTTACCCCACACACACTGCTGGGTCCCAACCAAGACAGCCGGCTGCAGGGCTCAAATCAGATCCAGAAGCCAAAAGGGTGTTGGCAGTGCTGCTGGCAGTGCAGCTGTAACACCAGAGCTGTGCACTGTGGAGGACAGCCACAATGATCCGTGTGCTGGGCTGGGCTTTTTAGGAAGGCAGCATATTAAATCCCAGTGCTGGCCATAGATGTTTGCACCTCTCAACTCTGTGTGCTGAAACTTTTGTGGGAAATCAGACAGCTGGAGTTCCAAACCCTTCCTTTAGTTTAGACATGGTAGTAACAGCCCCAGAGAGAGAGACAAAGCCAGGCCCAAAAATCTCCCCAGGGACCTACTGTGAACTACAGACCATAATCTGGAGCATATCTGTTCCTAAGCATATGCCTGCCTGCCCTGCCTGCTGTTAGAAAACATCTTGTCTGAAAACTTGGATGAGTACATAACATAGTTTGTTCAGTATTTTTAAAAAGACACAGGAAATGCAGGAACGATTGAATAAAAAAATTTACCTGTTACTGCCTAAAGATTTAAATACAGATGAGTGAAACAGTCTTCCTAGTAATAAGGACAATAGAAGTCTAGAAATCATGCCCTCGTTGAAGGGTACTGAGGACTATGAATAAAACTTATTTCAGAGCTTTTTCTAGGACTAGAATACAAAATTTTTTCTTGAAGTAAATTCTTGTAGCTGCCTTTGAGGGATGTTTAATTCCTGACATTAATTTAGCTAATGCACCTATTTTCATTATATTTACCTTCAGATCTGAAGTAAATTCACTATTACAGTATTTAAAAAGGGCAGAAAGAATCATGTCAGTATTTGTCATTATTTTCAATAGCTTATGATATATTCAGCACTCCAATCATTCTGCTCAGTACTATTATATTGATTGGTAAATGAATAGTTCAGTGAATATGTGGTTGGAAAATCTAATTTCTGAATTTGGTTTCTAAGCAATCATCTCTATCTGATTTTTTTGGCATGTCCCTCTGCAATGGTCCAGGCACTGGACATATTCCAGTTGCAAACTGTTTTTCATTGACAGCTGTGCTGCTTTTTAGACAGCATTTTGTGGTTCCAGAATTTAATGTTCCCAACTGTGGCAGCTATACAAAAGATGATGCAGAGAACTGCAAATTCATTCCAAGTTGGGCTGGACCCAACTGCAAATGGCAACATCTTGCAACAAGTCTTAGTTGGCTTAAAAAGAAGTCTCAATCCTGTACTCCTCTGTATTTGCAATTCAGGTCCAAATTCACTTACCTTTTCCCTTCCCAGGAGCTCTCATGAAGGCTACAGCTGCACTGTAATGACGAGACAGGCAAAGGAGGCATGTGGATAATCCTGAGTACAGGATGGGCAGTGTTGAAGCTAGGAAAACTGCAGAAGACAGAGAGCAGTGAAGGCACATGCAAAGAAAACAATGGAATAATCGATATAGTGGGTTCAGTAGATTGCAGAAGGGAAAAAAAAATCCCCAAACTGGCAATATGAACTCTGCTAAAAGCTTCTAACATAATCACATGCTCTTCCAAGAAGTGTTATTGAAATACACCTGGAGCTCACATGACAGGATGGTCTCACCAGAGATTTCTTGCAACACCAAAAAAATGAGAAGCAAGCTCAAGAGTCAGTGTGGGAACCTGTCTGTCCCATGTGCACCTGAGCATGAGCCACCTCCCAGGCAGGCTCTGGCCGCACACTCATTTTCTCTTCTCAGATGAACAGAAGTGCTGAAAAAGAAAGTTTCTGAGGCAGTGGAGGGGCAATGTCCATGTCTTGGCACTGTACATCTGCAAGAGCAAGCAAAACACTGTGAGAGGCAGTGGAGCAGGGCCATGTTACTTCTGTCCTGGCCTTCTGTCCCCATGCCAGGAGAGAAACAGGTCCAGATACTTTTCTGTCAACAAACACTCACAAAGATCAATTTATCAATTTGACCCATAAGGAAAGAGGTATTTAAGACAAAGGTAACATCGGTTTCTAGACATGAATGATCCATCTTCTTTAGCTCTGGAGAAAAAAAGCCCAAGCAGCTTGCTCAGAGTTTGCAAGGGCACAGGGCAGAGGTGCTGCCAAACACTCTACAGTTTCAAAAGATGTCAAGATGAGTCACTTAAGCTAGTCTAGTGCTGGACTTGCCATGTTAACAGTTGCATTCAATGATTTTAAGGTCTTTTCCAACCTAAACTATTCTATGATTCTATGATGTTGGAAAAAAATGCTCTGGAAATGCCCATGCCATAAGCCAGTTTCTTCCCAAGACCTAGTCTTGCTTAAGTAAGCCAAGGACAGTTCTGCAATTGATGTTAGTGAGGTCATTTGACACTGGCACCTTGTTCAAATAATGTCCTGTATTGAGGAAACACTTCAGTAATTACAGATAAAAATATTAAAATTAGGCATGTGTTCTTCTCTGAGCACAGTCCTTATGCTCTTAAGGTCTCTAATTGCTCCATTATTCAGAGATTTAAAGCATAGTTCGCAAAGTTTAAGTAGAGGTTATAAAGAGCAGTAACTAAATAAATTTTGTTGCTGTGATTTCAATACAAAACTAAGAGGAGTTTCAGAAATATAAGAATTAATGTTATGACACTAACATAGGGAAAGCTGTGTGTTTTTATTTCTATGTGGTTACAGATTCACATGGCAGATTTCATATGAGTTCAAGAAAACTATTTCCTTCAGTGCTCCTTCTACCCCCCCGCTTCCCAGTGTCCCAGTTCAGAATAAAACTGGTTTTTATACTAGAAAAATGCAAAAGTTGCCTCTAAACAATGGCATCATCCGAAGACTTTCAGACTGCCAAACTTCATTGTACCAAAACACTCAATGGCATGAAGAAAATAAGATTTTTGTAAAACCTTGGTGCTGCATTTAGTCACAAGCAAGGAAATCCCTGTAAGGAATTGAAAATCCATTCTATATTTAGCATCAGCTTAATAGGATAACGTGGCTAAAGTTTACTGTTCTTCAGATTGATGGAATTTTGCATTGTTTCCCCAAAAAGGCCAGGCTTTCTTGCTACTAAGAAGTCTGATCTTGCTACTTTTGCAAATAAGCTGTCTTAAGGTCACGGAGAACAACTTCCACTTTCTTCTTTTTGTAGTTCAATGTCTTACACAAGTCTAACACTGCTCTGAGGAGGCCAATACGAAATGTCTGCTTTCTGTGTTGTACAGAGGTGCCCATACCATTCTGCAAAACAAAGAGTTGTTAAGCTACAACCATCTTTTACAGCTTCAGTATTTCCCAGGGACTATCTTTTTCTGCATAGCACAATTCATGTTTACAATCCTGTAAGAATCATAAAATTACTAACTTTGGAAAAGACCTCTAAGATCATCAGTTAGTCCAACCATTCACCCAGCACTACCTTGTTCACCATATCCCCCAGTGCCACATCTAAATACCTCCAGGGATGGTGATCCCACCACTTCCCTGGGACTCCAATTCCAATTCCAACTTAAAATAGTGCTCTCTGACTTGCTTTAGTATCTCATCTCAAAATCCCATTTGAGAAGAAAACTGAGAGTTTCATGTGATAACAAAATGCATCAATGCTCTAACCAGATGCAGAACATAAAAGGAATGCATCCTAAAATTTTCAGAATAGCCTAGCCGTGCCCAGGTTTAAACTGGTCTCCAGTCTTCCACCTGCAAATAATACAGGAGATGTTAAATAAAATGCATAACATTTTTGTGCCAAATTTTCAAAAAGTGTCCACCTCCAACTTCTTTTTTTTTAAATATGTTAGAATATTGCCATCTGCGAATGTAAAGCTGTGAAAGCATGAATCTGAAATTTGTCAGCTGTTCATCAACCTGCTGGTAATAAAAAAATGTAAGTGACAGAAGGTTGGGTTTTGGGGAGGAGGTTGTGGAGAGTGGGGGAATTGTGCATATTTTGCCAGAAGGCAATGAGAAGCTGCACCTAGACCAAACTCGGGATGTTTCTGCAGGCTGTGCTGCAGAGCCAGGAACTCTGTACCACTCACGCCTGGCTGGAGAGAATCCCAGCCTTCCCATGGAGACAGCATGTGACAAATCCTTGTCTCTGGGGCTAGAAATCAGACACCTCTGCAATTTCAGTATGTCCCAGGGATATTCACTGAAATAGGAGAGAAATGCTCATAATGGCACACCAGCTAGGTACACAACACCCAGCACTAACAGCTCAGTATTTGCTTTCAAGCCAGCTCTTGACTTTTAAAACCCAACATTTTAAAAATAACTTTTCTCTTGGGAAATTAAATAAATAAAATTTATTTCCAAGAGGAAAATAACGTATTATAAAAATATTAATAATTCTGATAAATTTGACCTGATAGAAACCTTTCTTTTTTGTAATTTGTTCTCAGTCAGTTAGTATTCAAAGACTCTACTATGGAATTGTTCAAGCCATTGCTTGTAATACAGCATATTAATAAATTAATTTTCTCTTTCTAACAGCAGTTTTCTATTCCAATTTCCTTTATCTGACTTCTGCATGACTTTTTTTCAAATGATAAAATGCTCTCTTTCATATAGTTAATCCATTCATGACTTTTAAAATTCATATTTCACTTGCTGTGCTGGTGAGTTTGCTCATACTAGATCCATCCCTTCCCCCCCCCCCTCCAGTTTTCAGTTATCCATCTGAACAGATTCCTTAAATTTCCTTCTCTTTTAACAGCTTTAATTTAATCCAGACCTGTTGTAAGAGAACTTTTATGAATAGTAATTTTTTCACACATGAGAAAGCCCCTTGGTTATACAGGATTATATTAATTACCATTAACTGTATGCTTCTTAGAAATTCAGTTTGCAGTACATACCTATAAAAACTCATAATGCAATGGCTCAAAATTTGCTGGAACAACATTTTCTCAGTGCCAAATGAGGCCTCATAAGAACAATAACTGCCTTCAAAGTCCAAATATCCCATAGTCTGCTCATCTCCAGAATACATCACAGCTTTTGATCTCTGCTGTTGTATTAGTTCATCTTTCAAAAGGATACTCAGTTTTGACATCTTGACTTTGCAATTTTAAAAGGTGAATGAGTACCAGCTTCTCCTAGGTTGTCTTAGCAGATGCATGGTTGGTAAATTCATGGCTTGTTTTCTAGTTTTGACTTCTAACCCTTAAGTAATACTTATATGAATATTAAATAAGTTTTTAGACTCCTAAGTGAAGCCCAGAGATGGCCACAAGCACCCTTTGATGGGTATTTGATCCCCAGAATACTCACACAGCATCTTCCTGCTTGCACCAAAATGCCTTTCTCCTGGTTCAGATTTGCTTCTATTATTGCATCTACTTTCCTTTAAAAGATGGTTAAAAATGGAAGTGAACGAGAGTGTGCAGCCCAATCTTTACATTGTATCTGAGACACAGGAACTGCAGTACCCTGAAGAGGGAGGTTTGTGTTCAAAGCCTTCCTCAGCCTGAGAAAGTTAAACCTTGCTGTCCCACCTCTCATATAAATGCCCTTTTATCCCTTCCTGGGCCCAGAAACAGGGGAGGAACAGGAAAGGGCTGGTAGTTATGCCACCTTTTTCCTCTTAGAATAGTCAGAGCTGGGTTGTAGTTTTAAAACACATGAATAGTTACCAGACTCACCATCAGCTTGCCCTCCAGCTGTGTTTTAAAAGAAAGCATTTAAACATGGTTCTCTAGCAGGAAAATAATACCGAGGATATTCCAGACTCAAAGCCTGTGTGGGTGGAGATCCATCCAGGCTCCTTACCATCCAGAGACAGTAGAAGATGTCAGACACCATCTGGCCATCAGTGTTTTCTACAAGCTTGACCAACAAAATGCCCACCCCCTTTCCTGCATCTCATCTGGGGCTCATCACTGTCCCTGTGTAGCACTGAGGAAAACCAGACACCTCTCCCTAGGTGCTTGGGTCAGACATCACCCTGGGTGACTGGAGCTGGCTGTGAGCCTTGTGCTGGCTGACCACTACACCTCTTCTTTCCTTGGGTACTGCTCACAGGCACAGTACAGGCAACTTTTAACCCTTGGGCAAACAGCACAGTGAGCTGACCTGACATATCACTACAACACATTTTCTGAAATTGAGCACCTGCTTTCTGATCCTGTTTTCTGGAAGCTTTCTTACATTACAGCACGTATGCCAAAATACTGCATTACAGCCTCTCAGATCATTTGTAAAACTGTACTAGCTACCTCACTGGTCTCACACATTCTGCTTGTGTATTTGGGGATTTCTGGTTGTGACAAATACAGTATATTAGAAGATTTAAGCAACCATTTATCACCTCCTTTTTAGGTTGACTTCACACCAGGATGCAACAAAACTCCCATTCAGACTTAAAATACCCGGCCTGACTGAAACTTCCACATGAGACATAGGGTCATTAACAAGCTGATAATTTTTCAATTGTTGCAGAAGCCAGCTCATGCTAGCTTTTGAATTAGCTCCTCATGCATTCCAGTAGGCTGATTTGAGAACTGGGATGGCCAGTAGCAGGCAGGGGACCGATACAGCTAAAGAAAGCTCATGAGCCAGTTCAGAAGATATTCTCCAAGTTCCTCCCCAGGTCTTTTGCCTTTTATTCTCCAATTCAGGTATTACATTTCCACTGGTTTCCACCAGGATTGTGCATGCACCTTGACATGTTCACAGAAGTTCCACAATACAGAGTTTCACAACTGGGACAGGTCCCTACAATCGGGACACCAGGGTGACAAAACAGATTCTGGAGAATTTCCCACTGAGTAGGATGGAGAGAACATAATTACCACATCGTAGCACTACAATGTCTCATAAACATAGAATAGACTAGATCCATTTACCACAAAAATCACAGAAAATAACTTATCAAAGAATATATATTTTATGTAAAATATACATTTGTAGAATATAATTTTAATACCATTTTTATACTTAATAATGTTGGGTTTGCAACACTTTGAATTAAAAAAAAAATACACAAAATATTTTTGCTGCCAGAATTTTATTTCTGATAATACTTATTGTTTGAGGTAACATTAAAAGAAGACTGTGTGCTGTGAACAAAGTCAGTGATGTTTGTCTGCAGTCACATTTTTGTTATTAAAGTGAAAAGTAAACTTAGGACTTGGCATGTACACTAGAATTCATAACAATTTAGGTCATGGCAAACTGAGAAAGCAAGGATTTATGCAAACCTACTCTGTTCAAATTTGTGACTTTTGCAATATACGCCATTAGTATGACAGAAGTCAAGACAGATGTATTTTACATCACTATCATTATTAAGCGTGTGTCTTTGTATGATCTACAGCACAGCTTACTGCAGGAACCAGGAATAATAAACACAGGGGTGTGGATTTTTGCATGGAGCCTTAGCAATGATGACATGAATTCAGCTTTCCTTGATATAGATAAAAACTGCTATTCCATGCACACGCGTTATATTTACACTGACTCATCAACAGTGACTAGTCACCCCTTCCTCTGGCAGCAGTAATTATGAGCGGTCTTTCATCTTCTTTAACAAGCTCGACTTCGCACGCAAAGTCTCAGTGACCTCCTCAAGGTGTGAGTCGTTTATCAGGGTCCATTCAGCAGCAGCAGTCTCTTTCCAGTACAGTCCTTGGTATGGCTAAATTCCATTGTCCCTTTTTCAGCAGTCAAAAATCCATGATAAATTCTGTACAACACTGTAGTTAATATAACAGCAGCACCAGATATTATATTAATTCATTTGCTAAAAGCTGTTTGCAATTATCTCTCTATTGACAATATTTTACCAAAAGTAAATCAATGTACATCTCTAAATATCAGAAATGTATACTTTGATAAATACATTATTGTACAAGAATTCTGACATGCAGGTCATGCTATTGGGCTTGGCTATGTACAGAAGAACATGTTACATGGTCAACAATAAATTTAATTTCTTTTCCTAACAAAAAAATAAAACATGACAATCAGGTATTATTCAACAATTTCAAGGATCACTTAAGATTTCAGTCATTGTGGTCTTCCCCATGTAGTTCTAAAACTCTACAGTTTAAGGGTAATTTTTCCTCACCAGCCCAGAACCTCAAATTTGCCATTGCATTTGTCCTGTTGCATAAACAGAGGTTACTATTGAATGAAAAAGCCACTAGAGGAGATACAGTTTCAAAATTGCAATGAATGCTGGTTGCTAGGAGGAAGATTGATGCAATAGGCAACCGGTCGGTGCTGAAAAGCCGCTCGAAAAATCTTAGGAGTGCACACGAGTTAGTCTAGATGATACTAACTGCACTTGAAAAATATGTATATTTCTATCTATACACAGACGTATAGTCCATATGAAAAAAAAAGAGAAAAGGAGAAAAAGTGTTCTTAGTTCAACTTAAATGAGGGGGGCATTTTAGCAGTATCTCTGTGCTTTATGGAGACAGATGGAGAATACAAGGACACAGGTTGCAAAAACAGACAGACAAACAACATATAGGACAAAGCACCTCAAAAAACATTGACTGAAGAAATTTTTGAAGCCCATGAGCCAGAGGTATAAGGCTGGTAAAAAACCCAAGTTGAGAACTACTCCCTCTTANAATTGTTTCAATTTTACTTGGTACTCAGCTTCTGAAAATGTTGAACCCTTGAGTAGAGAAAATACTACAGTACCAAGCAGCACTTGCTAGCTTAAAATCGCAAGTCTGGATGGCGTTTACCTTTCTTGCATGTTTTGTGCCTTCCCCAAGCCATTAAGAAAGAGATCTGGCTTCTGCTTGCGTGTAACCAGTAATGACAACCTCTTTGCAGTTATCTGTGTGCAAACAACCGGAGACATTCAGAACTCTGATACAGCAATCCAGTACCAAAATAAGTTAATCACAAAATAAAGCCGTTCATAAACAAGTTTAAAAAATAAAGGAAAAGGTTAAACAAAGAAAAACAATCCCACATGCAGACCAGTTTATCAGTGCTTTCATTTCAGCAGGATGGTAACAATGTGAGAACACACATCCAGAGCCCTCTGTGGTCTCCACGATCGGCAACATTGCTTGTCAGGTGATGGAGACAGGATGGTCCATGCAAATGAGCAGACCCTTCAGAGAAGACATCTTCAGAATGGATTAGAGTCACAAGAAATGGAGGTTCAATGGAGTGACTGATAATTACTTGGAAGCACATTATTTTAAGTAAATCTCCCTGAAAATATGCTTATTTATTGAATATACTGGACAACAGCATCCACTAATTGTCCTTTTATTGCCACAGGAAAGTAGGACAATATAGTAGATAAAAGGAGAAATGCTACCTTAAATAATCTTTAAAAGCCAAGACAAAAATCTTCAGCTACCCAAGTGGCTTTTCTTACTACTGACAGTTGTACCATGCAGGAGTTAGACCGTATTTATGGAGCCTATGCTTAATGCTACATTTATTTCCAATATGTGGTAAACAGTATTTGTTTTAATACTATGTAGCCGATTGATGCCATCTGGTTTACAAGATGGAAGGAATGGGAGACCGAGAGCGCCTTAGAGGACAAGGTGAGCTGTAGGGTGATGTTACTGGAGACAGTCGCAGAGCATTGCCTGTCAAGCCAGCTATGTTGTTTAAGCTTCGAGATTTTTCATAGCCTTGTATGAGAAAATGCACAGACATCAGTTGAATTCAGCCAAAAAATAGACAAAGACAAACAGTACAGTGTAATGTAATCCAAGGAGCTATCAGGGACTCAGAGGGAATCTGCCTGCAAAAGAACTCAGTGCTGAGACACATTACTACCAAAAGATATTAATAAATAAAATTATTTACAAATTAATTACTTTTTCCCCAAAAAATTAAACAGACCACCACAGAAGAGGTCTGACCTGCTCTTCCACATCTCATCTTGCACTTAGTATCACACTGTGGGTTTCAGTAGGGTTGCACAAAGAGCAAGATAAAGGATCCCATCAGGGTAACTGTGTTATCTGGCTAAGCATAATCAAAAACCCATTAAGACAGACTACAGAAACTGTTAGAATTATACAATCTCTGCTAAATTCAATTCCTAATAAAGTATAGGTTTGGTTTTTTTTTGTTAAAATAGATAAACCAGAAACCAGTTAAATTTTATACAGTATGTGTAAATTAGTTTTGCAGAGGACTGAATGACAACATAAGAAACTTTATCTTCAAAAATATTAGCCCTTAGGTTTTGCTTCTAATTTTAAAGTCTAGTAAGACAGCAGAGTTTGACGTATTTGTAAATGCCTCCTGAATGACAAACTTAAAACATTGAATTTGTGCCTCTTTTCCAGATGATTTGAACAAAATCAATGGTATTAATCCATAAAAACAAGTAGTAAATAATAATTAATTGAGGCAACCACATAATGCTTCACAATTTGAAGGGAACATTGCACTTGCAGACATTTCTGTTCACATACATTGTGAGTTCCAGCTACCTACTTTTCGCTACTGTGGATTGTTTTCACTTTGTAGAGGCTATGCTGCAAACCAGTGAAAAAACATTGCTATTCACTGCATCACTATCTTCATATTCAAGTGTTTTCAGCAGCTGCTGAATAACCCCATTTATTAAGAAAAGGATCTGCTCATTGGCCTGGAGATATCAGCAAGGAAATACAACAAAGAATAAGCCAGGCAGGACCTTGCTCCTGAAGTACATGGGTACATTCTTCAGTGCAAGCATGAGAAGTCTCCCTGATTTCAGTGGCACTACTTATTTCCTTGAAGACAAGTATGCATTTAAGCATTTGTCAGGTTAAGATGTTCAGGTTTAATTGCTTACAGGGAAATGAGACATTTTCCCACAGAAACTTTAAAATACCAGTGACAATAAAGCTAAACACCACATGGAATATCAGCAAACTTTTTTGTTTTTCTGGTTGAAATGGTTACTGGCTCACATTCTAGATCTCTAGGTAACAGACACTTTAGGAAACAGGATCTTTAGGAAAAATGGCTTATAACAACTAACCTACTGAGGCCTGTGTACTATAAAACTAGACTTAATGCAAATGTATAACATCATGTCTGCTAAAACATTGTGCAATGTTCTCTCCAGATGGCAAGGGCAGGCTAGACTGTGATACTACACAGAATTCTGATACATTTCTGAAACAGCCTCCAGTTTCTATCAGTATTTACACAGACTAGAAAGAATTGTGTTTGAAAAGGGAATAAAAAAGGAGCACAATGCTAGAGTATATATTTAAACTGCCTGTAAACATAAAGCTTATTAAAAAAATAAAAAAATCAGGTAGCTTTTCTTTTACATAGAAACTAGGAAAATAGTTTTTAAGATCATTTTCTTGCTACTCTTCTCATGATAAAAGGAAAGATCTGATAGAGGAAGATGGTAAAGATTATAAATAAAGCAGAAGCTTCTACAAAATGAAAACCAGATACACAAGATGAATAGTGAGAGATGCATGATCCAAAATCATTACTTTTCAGGTATTTTAGTGCATCTACTCTGAATCAGTATCATCTTGGAGATGGAGATGCAAAAAAGCTCAGAATAAATCATAATTGAACACAACTAAGAATCAACTAAGAAACAAACCAAACAAGAATGGAAAGAAAGAAAGAAAGAAAGAAAGAAAGAAAGAAAGAAAGAAAGAAAGAAAGAAAGAAAGAAAGAAAGAAAGAAAGAAAGAAAGAAAGAAAGAAAGAAAGAAAGAAAGAAAAGAAAATGTAGTAGACTTGATGTGTGAATGACATTCAAGCATTCAAACCCATTTGTATATTTGTATTTGAAGATATTTTTGCTTATGGGATAACTTCCTACCATGTATAAAATACACTCCAAAGCCAGTGGTTAAAACATTTCAGCCTCAACTAAGATTATCATCAGAGCCAGACAAAGAGCACATTTCTCCTCAAAAAAATGTCCATTCTGAACTCAAGCCCAGTTTTCTAGTAAAAACTACAAAACCATTTTCTTTTAAATCTATATTTGCAGATTAAAATGTTCCAGGATAAAATAGGTTTTACTATTATATAAATATGTCTTTAGTAGCTGATGGGTAACTTCTTTTATTATTTCTGATCTGCTCTAATCTTGGTTATTGCCATAATTTGCTGAGTGAAGTCAAAAATCTTATCATGCAAAATGCCATGGCAATCTACGAATCCAGGTGTTCTTGACCTCCTCAAAAACTCTTACCATTAGAGATATTTTAAATAATCCTAGTTGTTGAGAAGACAGTGAAATATATGCTCAGTGGAAAATGTAAAAAATCTGTGCAAAAACACGCTTGCAATGATTTTTCATTTAAGCTAAACATTATATGTAGGAGTAGGTAAAATGTCCCAGCATAGAGAGTCCTACTCTTTGCAAATAAAATACCATACACATGGAACTGGTTGCATATGTGCTTTCACAGGTTTAACCTACTGAACTCATGCTTTGAAGTGTTAAAATAGCATTTGCAGAAAAACCCAAGAGAATTTCTTAAGATATATGGCTGCCTGGGAAAGCTATGTTTGCTATAAACAAAGCAAGTTAAAAAAACAAACAAAAAAACTAAAAAAGAGCCACAGAAAAATCTCAGGCAAAAATGTTTTTCCAGTGCCACATGGCTACTTCAGATGAACTCTGAGGTGAACAACTACAGTTCAGCACTCAGGAATGCAACATCTGTCAGAATGATACAATGTCAGAAGAATATAATTTGCCAAGAAAGAGAAGCAGTTCCTATCTAAGGAAATGGGAAGACTACCAATGGAATCCTGATCTTAAGACCATGTCCGGATTTTAGGTTTGCAGCCACAGTCAGATATGGCCTGCCAGGGCAGAAACAATCAGATGTGGGAGATACAACTATGAAACAGTTTTGCAAACTCCACCTGCGTGCTCCCATCCTACTGAGCAGCAAGTAATCAGATTTGAAGAGGCTAAATAACTTGAAAGGAACTTTTAACACCTTGCAAGGTCAAGCACTGTTTTACTACATAGCTGAATTATGGCTGGGGCAGACAGTCATCTTTTATTATCAGTGCTGTATTGCCAAGGGAAAAAAAATATTTTTTGGCACTACAAGTTCAAAATTTTATTTGAAAAAAATATAAATAGCACCTCAGGATATGCTTTTTTTGTGTTCAGAATTAAAATGTTGCTTATTTCTGACATGTCAACCTTTAAAGGGTATTCAGCTCTAAATTTTATTAAGAAGAGACCACAGTTATAATATGATTAATTTGTCTTTTAGAATGACAACTTATATTGAGTGATGAGGGGTTGAATGAGCAAGGTCTGAATTGCAGGCTTTTCCATTACAGATTACAGACAAATGAAGACACAAGTGAAATGAGGGTCCAACATCAAGCACATTTTTTGAAGACTGAAGGGGATGAGTGTTTCTAAAAGGAAAAGAATGACTAGGAGTAAAGAAAAAAAAGATACATTGTGAGTACAGTCTTTCCTCTTAGAGCATTGTGCACATCATTTTACTCTAAGATTGTTTTTCACAAGCACATTGCTGAGTAACCTTTTATGATCTAATGAAAGAAGTCCATACCTTTCCTGATCCCTCCATCAGTAGCACACGTGTAATCACCTGTTGTCAGTAGGAAACATGTTCCCCCTCTTCTGTTTTTGTCTCTTGTACTAGAGCGTCTGATGGGAGGGAGCCTTTCACCAGGTGAGAGTGGCTGCTCACTTCCTGCACTGTCTTCACCTGATAACACTGGTTAAAGCACCATGCCCATTTACAGACAATAATGAATGAGGAAATGAGACATCACAAAGAGCTTACGCTGAATGCCAGATATTCCCATCACTCAAGAAATAAATAATTAGAAGAAAACAAGATTGCAATTCATCATTAATCAATACAAAATGGCAAAAATATATGTTTTGCTCAAGAACAAATGAACTTTCGACTTTCCTGTTCTTCTAAAATTTGTATAAAATTAGATTAAACTAACATGAACTAAGAAATAATCAAACCAAGGCTCAGTTAGTCACCTGCTCTGGACTGCAACTTGTCAGAACACAGTCAGCCTTGGATATTTCAAACACTTACTCACTAGTTGGACTATCGTTTTTGCTAAACAAGAGGTCAGGTATTTTTGTTTAGAATATATTGTTTAATGTTTTAAAGACAAGTGCTCACCCAGAAGGGCTATATTTTCAACATTTGAACTATGCACACTGTTTAATAACACTCAGCTTTCATTTGCATATTTATTACACTTGCACTGCTTGTCATCATAAGTACCCAACATTAAAGGCTGTCTTGGTCTCTGTACTTCATTTTGTCAGATGTACTTTATTTTGGCATAACTGGTACCTCTCCTGATTTGTCACTCCCAAAGGATTCTCTTTTAAAATTATCTACCGTTTCAAACTCAGGTCACATTTCAAGAAAAAAAAAAATCTCAGTACAGCACATAACTTCAGATTTGCAACTTAAACCTGAGCATGGCTCTTTTTTCTGAACTGGGAATGCAAAGGGCAAAATTCAGCCTTGAAGTTTTGCACATAATTCATAGTGACTCTAATAACATTCTCTACCAGAAATAAAGCTACAGTGCATGATGTGAACAGTGGCACTACTGAAAAGAAATATAACACTTTAAAATGGCTCCTTCCTGCATGTCTGCTTTCTCTCTAACTTCAAAAATATAACCTCTTGTAAATAAAGCTGTAAGCACAAAAAAAAAAGTGTCTCTTAGCAAGAGACATAGTGATCACGCTGAGCCTTCTCCATTCAGAATACCTTTGGTAGGACCTGATGGCATGAAAAAACTGTTATCATTAACACTTTAAAGATGTTATCTCAAAGTGAGTATCAGTCAAACCACTGAAAAACTAACTATATTTTACTGTCAAAGTCTTTTCAAGTATTTCCATCCTTTCAAATATACTTAGGTTGTTCAAAAAGCTGTGTTAACTTCGTGAACAGTAACTCGGAGAGTGAAACTGAGATTCTTTGATTGTAAATACTATTCAGTAACAGACGGAAGAAAGATATTGTTCAGAGACCGATTTTCCAGACTCTTCTTTTTAAATATTATATTTGAATTACTGAATTACACCAGTCATGAGTGGTTTTGCTCTTATTATTCTTCAGCAGCTTTACAGCTGGAGTCTCATGACAGGTATGTGAGCATTTTCAAACAGATTGTGTTTGGCTTAAGAATAAATATGCTTACAAAACAAAAAAAAATACTCTTGCTGCTAAACTATTTAATTATACTGAGAGGTAAAATTTACTCTTTAATTGCAACAGATTTGGAGTACAGAGCAGTGGCTTGGAGGGACTGAGGCTGTCATTTGATATGCAATTTCACTGAGTAAAGCACAAAATACCCCTAATTCATCCTTTGGAACTCTAACAAATAAGTTAATAGAAATCACAAAAATCAACTGTAATAGCGATGACGGTGCTAAGGGCTGTCATTTTCTTTTTTCTTGACAAAATTTACATCAGCTATGCTAGTATAATTTAATGAATACTAAATATCATGCAATGTCTCCTCTAACACAGATGAAGGAGATTCTTTTCACCAGAGAAGCAGAATGCCAAATAGAAAGAAAACTAGAAAGAAAATTTCTTCCTATTTCCTTTGAGTGCTGGGCTTTGGATGTAAAGCACCTGCTCCTTTTAAATGACTGCTTCTTTGTAGGATCTTGCTTAACAGGCCACGATGTGGCACAGGCAAAGCTGACACAAGAGACAGACACTGAGGCAAAACACCATGGAGTCCAACAGGGTGGGACACGGTGGCTGCTCAAATAGTCACAGTCATGCAGAAAAACAAGAAACATCCATATAACGCAACAAACAACAGGCAAAAGAAAAGGTTGATATCATCAGCAGGAAAGCATTCTCAACAGAGCAAGCAAAACTGTATAGACCAGCTACATAGAGGTTTGGGAACATCACTATACCTATTTTGTCCTCTATGAGACTGACACACGCAAATGTTGGAGGGGAGAAGGGTGGGAGCTACATCTTCTCCTGGCAGAAAGACTGGCTGCTTTCTGACCCCTACCAAACATACTGGTCTATAAAGTGTTTTCAGAGGACATGCATTTCCAGTGGGGTCCTACCTGATGATCTGTTGTGTTCCATCATCTGGTTGTCCTTGCCCAGGCAGATGTCACCCTGCGTGCTATTGCAGGCCATGTTCAAGTCTGTCTTGCAGAAGGTGGGTGAGCTGGCTTGAGGAGCAGGAGGGATGTGCTTCTTTCGTTTCCTAGGCAGTTTCTGCTTTGCCATGGCCAGGGAGTAGTACATCCCAAAATTATTAACTATCACAGGCACGGGCATGGCTATGGTGAGCACTCCCGCCAGTGCACACAGGGCTCCCACCAGCATGCCTGACCATGTCCGTGGATACATATCCCCATATCCCAGGGTGGTCATGGTGACTACAGCCCACCAGAAGCCGATAGGGATGTTTTTGAACTGTGTGTGTTCACTGGCTGACGGGTCATTAGGCTGGGCTCCCACCCGCTCTGCGTAGTAGATCATAGTGGCAAATATCAAAACACCAAGTGCCAGGAATATTATCAGCAGAAGAAATTCATTGGTGCTGGCTCGCAGAGTGTGGCCCAGCACCCTGAGGCCCACGAAGTGCCGGGTGAGCTTGAAAATACGGAGGATCCTGACGAACCTTACCACCCTGAGGAAACCAAGCACGTCCTTAGCAGCTTTGGAGGACAGCCCACTCAGGCCCACTTCTAGGTAAAAGGGCAGGATGGCCACAAAGTCAATGATATTCAAGAGGTTTTTGATGAATTCAAGTTTGTTGGGAGAAAAAATAACACGTACTAAAAATTCAAATGTAAACCACACCACGCAGACTCCTTCCACATATGTCAGTGCAGGATCTGTCTCAATCTCATACTGTAACACAGCTTCTGTCCCGTTGATAACCTGCTCAGTTTTGTTTATAATAGTATTGAAAGCCTCGTGTGTTTCCAGGCAGAAGGTTGTGATTGAAACTAAGATGAAGAATAAAGAGGCAAAAGCGATGAACTGAAACACAAAGAGATAAAAAAGACATCAGAACCACACAGCTCCTCACATTAATACAGATGATGTCTGCGTTCATAGTAAAACTTTTACTCATTTTTCCCCAAATGGCTGACAAATTCATATACATAAAAATTTCCGTCTAGCCCAGAGGAGAACAGCAGACAGTTCTCACACACAGGTTAGGAGTCCAGGAGCATGAAAAGTCTTGGCAATGGATGGCATGACAAAATGCAACTCATTAGGAAAGTGGCAACAAATTCTTTAATCTGTGCTAAATTTTCTGAATTTAATTCAGTTGTCAAGGTTCCTTGCAAGCAGTCCCTGTACAAAGCAACCACAGCAATACTTAAAGATGTCCAGCTCTCACACAGTGGAAAATGTGGGCTGACCCTAACAGTCTTGAGATTATGGTTCAGAATTCACATCTGTCCTGAAGAGCACCGCGAGGGATCTAGGAGCAGATCCAAACTCTGGGTTTCCTTTATATTTTCAATGATTTACAAATACAGGAGATTTACAGATAGAAAATGCCTTCTGTGTTACAGGTAGCATTGGCTGCATAGCCCATTATGTTTGCAGTGATCCATCACTGATTCTCTTGGGAAGCACTAGGAGTAAACCTTGCAGAACCTCACACACTGTGGTGGCAGAGCCTTGCCATGGTCTTAGGATCCACAATCCTGCTAACCAGGTTACAAATTCAGGGCAATCCAAACAAAAAGGAAAATATGAATTCAGTTCTAGTAGAGTCGTGTGAATTGATAAAATACAGGTAAATAACCTGGAAACAGCCATCACAGAAGTTTTTTTCAGGACTTAAAAAGCATATACTGCCTGATCTTCAACTCACCCATTACAGTCAAGCATTGAATAACAGAGCACATCCAGGACAGCATCTCAAAAATTAACACTGAGCCAAACAGCTAGAGCAGGAGGTAGATTTTCTTACACTGAGGAATATACACAAAATGAAAAGGTGGTTTGAGGTCACTTGTTCCTTTGCTACACTGTTTAACTTCTTTTCAATGACATTACAACCTTATTATCTAGCACTCAAACAGCAGTGGTGTAGTACATAAATATTATTTTTTATTTTGAATTTGCATCTTAAGAAATATTTTATAGCTACTATTGTCCTGGGGAAAAAAGCCTTCTGGAGACATGGAGATTTTTGAAAGTGTTAGGGGCCCAAGGAGGCAAAAAGATGCCTAAACAGGTTAAAAATATCTCGTATCTAGTTACCACACTGAAATTTTGAATGTCACTGGAAAAAAATCTAGTTGCAAAGCAAACAAAATAACAGCCCTAAGCAGAAATCCTTCTGTTCTGCATTGTGACAAAAAGGATACTTAGGATATCAATGACTGAATTTAGTATTAGCATTCAGATATAGTGTTATGTGCCACAGGAACTGATTTGGGCTTGTACAATACTGAATGCTCGTATTCTTCTAACATGGAATACTGGTTAGACAACAAAATATTGTCTCTACAACCTCTAGAGAGAATTCCTTTTATTCTGGAAACAAGCTTTAATTTGTAGTGCAAGTCTGGCAAATTTATTACATTCAGATTGATGAAATGGATCTATGAAAAATCCCATATTTGCAGGTTATTTGTGGCTTCCTTTCCTCAGTCAAGGAAAAAAAAGTTATTACACCATGCCCTACAATTGAAAACACTCTAAATCTGCTACCTTTCAAAAAGTCCTGACTCAGAGACTGAACTGAACACTTGTCATCCAGTCTGAACTTCTAGCAACAAGCTAAGGAAACAATCTTACAGTGTCTGATTTTAACTGAATAGGCTTTTCTGCCTTTGCCTTAACTACAAAATTGCTGCAAATTGTTCATAGCTCACATCACCTGACACCAACATACACAAAAGAGCCTCAGTCTTGTGTGAGACAGCTAGACTCAGCAAATACAACCAGACTAATACAACCTAAGTTAATTTATCTCAGCAGATCTTTGCAAAACTTCTCCACAAGAGGGATAGAGAATTTATCAGACTCTAAGCCACTGGTGGGCTAAGAATGACCCTTGGGTGTCTCCTAGAGCATCCTCCAGAATTGTTCTACACAGTCAAGGTTGGAAAAAGCAAAAAAATCTTTGGAGGCTGAGTCACTGAAGCTAAGTCAGCACTGTAGTTTGTAATTTGGGAGGGAACTTTTGACAGATAAAATATTGGGCAACCTCTTTAACAGCAACAGTTATGATTTCAGGCAACTGTGATTTTTTTTTTTTTTTTTTTTTTTGTCTGAAAATAAAACTACAATCAGCCTAATCAAAGTAAAATTTACCAACAACTAAATAACTTACCAATAACTCAGATATGATAAGGATTAACTGTGCATTCAACAGTGCAGTGAACCTAACGGTATGTAAATAATTACCACTGTTTTCTGGACTGTATTTCAGAGTCCATTCAGGTTCAGAACCTTTCTAAAAAAATGCAAATATCAAGAGAGTAGCTACAGGTAGAACAGCCTGACAAGCTATTTATTACTGTTTTGCATAACATTGACACTGCACTGACATTGCACTTTGGCAAGGCAGATTGAAATTTTTAGCTGTGCACCTACATTCAGTGTTTTATTATCCCTAAAAGAAAAAGTCAGTCAATCATGTTCAAAATCTATCCTAAAGAGAGTCATCTTCCAGAGGTTAGAGCAAAGACAAGAAAACACTGTCAATCTGGTGACAGATTTCTTGGTAAGCCTGCAATAAGTATTCATAGCAATTTTGCCATGCATATGCATCACTGATTTTGAGCAGACACACATTCCTTTTATCTCTCATTGTGTTGATTTTAAACTGCCAGCTCCTTGGATCAGGACAGAGCTTGCATGGCACCTAGCAAGACAAAGCTGCATACACAAGACACCTACAATAATCAGAGGAATCAGAGAACATGCAAGAAGCAAATGCAAAGACCAATGCAAGCAGGTACATTTTATCAGTCAAACAAAAAATGCTTAGGAATGAACCTTACATTAATAAAGATGCTTCCTTATGTTACATAATACCAGAAAATGTCTTGAAAAGTCTCTAGCATGTTTTTCATACTCATCTCTAATGATAGAAACTAAATTAAGTCATGTGCTATCCCCATTTTATGCTTTCCTTCTCCTTCATCCTAATTCCAGCTTCTCTAAAGCAATTAGCCTCTAAAAATACATCCATTTTTGTCATGTGGGCAAGCACCACATTTCAAAAAAAGACAGTACAGATTTGAACTCACAGATTTTCTAGTGGATGTGACCAACCAAGTTCTATTCCTCAGTCCTGCAATAGTTCCTCAGTCCACAATAACCAGGGTAGCACACACAACTATTTGTTTCTTAGTTTTGGGGTGGTTTTTTTATGAAGCACAGAAACCTAAAAGGAGTTAACCTGATCATTATTTCAGAAAGGTTACAGCAAGAGACAATTTTCTGTTTGAATCATTAGCAACCTTTCACTGTGAGAAGTTCTGAAAACTTTGGTTTCGATTAGTTGCAAGACAAGTTCAGACTTGGTAGAGAACAAAACAGCTTATTCACGCCCTTTTTTAAGTCAAAGGTTGCAGACATAACACATTTTTGAGAGTCTTCAAAAAAAGCTTGAAGAAAAACTTTAAAATAATATCTAAGTAATCATGATCTTTTTCTCATTTCTTAAAAAGGGGTTTTTTTTAAGTAATTGCTTCTTGTTTGCTTCAACGGATGTGATAAAATTAACTTTCTTCATTTAGGTTTCCTTTTTTCCTCCTGAAGGAACCATTTTTCTAAGTGACAGAATGGTTGTAGACAAACTCTGAGGCCATCGTTTTTGAAACTGAAATTAACACAAATTGAATTACTAAAAAGTTCAGTCCATTTTTCCCAGAAGAGAGCAGTTAAAAGTTACAAAAATACTCAGCATGTAATACAGCATTCCTCATTAAGCAGTTAAAGCTCTCAGTAGGCTGCTGATTCCCTCTCCTCACAGTTTGAAGGCAGTGTGCACCCAGTTTTGTTCTTGTGTGTCAGCACCACACGTTCAGACAGAGAGACTCCATCTCCCAGCTTGTCTAGTTAAAAGGATCACCAGCCAAGCTCTGTTGCTGCATTCTAGTAATGTTCACAGTAATCATCTCTAACTTGATTTTCAATGAAGCACATAAATCTAGTGTGAGGTGCCTCCAGATAACTTGTTGGAAGTAGAAAACTTTATGATTAGTACTTTGAATTCAGTGTCTCATGGGGGACTGAATATCTCAGAGTTTAAAGCAATTTCAAAATTGACAACCAATTCCAGAACACCAAAGTAAGCAGTCTGTGGATCAGCAGAACTTTTATTAGTCCAAAGTCATGTTTTACCTTGTACATAGCTCCTTAAGTGCCTTGAAAAATTAAGATCACTAAAAATTGTGGCTGCAAATCACCTGACAACAGTCTTATCTCACAGGCCATGACTGGATTTCACAGTAGGAAAAGGCACAAGGTCAGAGGATGATGTGTCTCACATCTCTCTCACACACACACACACACACATTTCCTTTCCAAGCAAACCCAGACATGGGAGTGGTCATCCTGGGATGGAGCCTTACTGCAGGCATTCTAAGGTTCAACAGTTTAGACAAAGCCTGAAAAAGCAACAGCAGAGCTAGAAATTGACCCTTGCACTCAACTGTATTATACATATTCATAAAATCAGACTGACACTACTCCATATTTAAAATAACTTTCTTCTTCTGTCATCCCACACCCTTACATAGGCTATTTCTACACAATTATTTAGTGTTCCAAGATGGACAGGTCATAGTGAAGAGGTTATTCCACAGCAAAGTGTTAATAGTCATCCTTACTTCTTGCTTCACATTTAGGTTTTGAATAAAATCTCTGACCATATTTCAGTGTTTTCCCATAAAAATTTTGTATCTGTTCTGGATAAAATTTGTTCTGGGGTTGAATCTCAACATCTCCTCTTTCAACTCACATCACTGTGTAATGTATATTTTCTAATGTGAGCATTTAAGAGCAGCTTTTAAGATTAATTTAGTTTGAGTTACATTCCAGGACACAGAAGGTTTGCCCTTGACACACTTGAAAATGGAAAAAGAAAGTGACTGAATATTTAATAACCCCTTGAAAATACAACACTTAATATTCTCTAATGCAGGTACAGAAGTGCCTTTAAAGAATAAGATTAAAATGTTGCTTTAAATAAATTTCTTCACAGGCACATTACGAGATTTAATACATGTGTGTTGCTAGAACTTAAAACGATTTTTAAAAATCGATATTCCTCCCCACCACACTCATAGACTAAAAATACAACAATAGAGTATCCAAGAAAAGAGGCTTTAATGATTTTTTTCTAAAGAAACTAACTTTGATGACTTGCTCACTATTGTAACCAAAATCCTCCTTTCATTACAAAAGGTAAGAGTTTACTGAACAACTTAATTTTTTCCAGCCAAACAAGGAGTAGAGGAGTTTCCACAGTTTCCATGGGTTCTCTGCTTTCCCAGATCATTCATGTTAACCAGAACCCTCAAAACAGGGTAAATTTGTAGGATAACAGAATACTTAGAAGGAAAGCAGTATTTTTTTTTTAAATACCATACTCACTTTGATAAATAATTAGAAAAAAATTCCAAACTTTGGAGATCTAAAAATTATTCCCAGTGATGTCTGTTCAGACCTGTTAGCTCAAGCCTCGTTTTTCTGTATTTCAGAATGTAATACAAATTATTAAAAAAAAAAAAAGAAACTGATTCAGTTTCTTTTTCTTACTAACCCTCTGACCGCAAAAAGTAAGCTGACCCATGCATAACACGCACCCACTCTCGCTGACTGCAAGAATTTGGTCATATATATGCATTACAAAATTCTATTTTACAAATTTTCTTCACATGTATTTTAAGATTCATCAATCTATTTCTTAGGCTAAAACAGTTAATAGAGGTTATACCAAAATTATATACCCCTACCATAAACATTATAAGCTGATTTTTTTTTTTTTTTTTTGTCTCTCTCAAGGTTCAGGAAAGAAACGTATTTTTTCCTGTAAATCTTCCATAATTTTTTCCTGTAATATTTTCCAGAAGCCTTTTTTATTCTTCCAGGAATTCAAACTGTCAGTTTCTGAAATCCCCCTAGTTCAGTAAGGGGATTGAATGAGACCCAGTCAAACAGAGAACAAAGCCAAAATCAAGCACTGTTTCTACTGTCCCAACTAACTTGCAATACTGATTTTTAATCTAGTTTTATAGCTGCTTAGTCATATAAAAACAAAGTCTCAAAATAAAATGCCATAAAAAAATCCAATAAATTTGAGTGATTTGGGCATTCAATGACAATATGACTCAACTGTGAATGTTACTTACACAGAAAAAGAAACTGCATTTGTTAAGTACAAGGCATGCTTCACTCAAAGTAGCAACTAACCTTGGCAATGAAATCACAGAATTAGATACCACTTCCAGCTTTAAAGAGAATTCTCTTTGTTTAGATTTGACAGATTGTCTTCATTTTTGATTTCAGCATGATAGATTTTTCTCTGTTTAATTCCATCTGACTATCAGGAGACTGCTAAAATCATAATGTGATTTCAGAATGAGCTCTTGTGTTGAACTCACACTCTATATAGTTTAATGTTCTGTGTGGCAGAACTTGAACATTCATGTGCATTTTACATAAACCCAAATACCTCACCAAACATACCATCAGTCTCTTCACAAGTCTATTTCTCAAAGCTGCTCTTCTTCCTTAGCTGTAAGTTGCCTTTGGAAAATTATAATTTCAG
>WEIU01014025.1:120687-143094 GCA_013389925.1 Aegithalos caudatus
AAAAAAAAAAAAAAAAAAGCTATCTGGAACTCAAACTGAATCAAATATATGTAGCTATTTAAGCTGAACCCTATGAAATACTGAGCACTTCTTGCAGTGGAAACTGGGGATGCTCACTAGAGGGAGAGATAAGCAGAACACAGGACCAGTCTGGTGAGGGCTGTTTACCCAAGCTAACTGTAACAAGCATGTGAATGTGGGAAACTGCCAAAGGTCTTTAGCTTTATGGAAAATAAACCCAACGGAAATATCAGTTTTTCACTTTGTTTCAACCGACATTCAGGCTTTCATCTTCACTTCTTCATGGGATTTATAGCAGATCTTATGTTCCTCCTTCTAGAGATCATGCCTTGCTGTCACAGCTTTCATAAATTTTTTCTCAATTAACATTTCATCTGTTTCTTTGGTTATGTCCTAATGCAGCTCTCACTGTTACACACATTATCAGATACAGCTTTCTCTTTTGGCCCAATCTGTAAGAATTTCTAGGATGCAGAAAATTCTCTGTGTTACATGAGGTTAAATCACTACCAAGATTAAGAGGGTTTGTTGAACATGGCCATTACACAAGCCTCCTTATTATGGGGCCTTTCTTGTTCATAAGTTTATAAGTAGTTTATTCATAAGATAAATGAGTAGGAAACAGCTAATCCTTCAGGTACAGATAACTATGGTGCAAAGAGCAGATTCATTGGGTGGGAGAAGGGGGGGTTTTGGTTTGGCTTTTTTTTAGATTTCAGCCATAAAATTTCAGCTGAATCTCAATATCAATAGGCATCTTGGGAAAGAGATGCACAATATAGCCTGGGAAAATATTGTCAAAGCTAGAAAATTATGGATAGCAAAAGCTTGGGAAGCAAGACACATTGCTTCTCTTCCAATATGGAACAGGTTAGGAAAGTATTTTTGGAAAAACAGGGTTATGACCCGAATTGAAACATATATCAGGACAGCTGAGATGGAGTTTTGATCATTGAGTATAGACCTACATTTAAAAATAAAGGAAGTTTTATTTCTCATGTCACATGTAGGTATTTCATCAACATTTTGTCTACCAAATGCTATCAAGTCATATAATGCTTCAGATATGAAGTGTGAAAATGTATGTTTCAAAACTTCATATTAACAGTTTATTTCAAATGCATGAACAATTATGCAAGATATGACCAGAAAAAGCACTCAAATGTCTATTTTTTAATCCCTTTCTATCTCCCACTGCCTAACAATCTAAATACTCAAATGTTAGAAATTGAGAATGAAGAAGCCCGGAAAGCTTTTTGTGCACTTGAGACCTGAGCCCACTCTAGATGAACTGACCACCAGTATATTACCTTATCCAATGCCACAAATCCATGACCACAGTGGACAACCAGAACACGAAAACATAAAGTTGATACCTGTACTGGTTGAGTTAAAGCACTTTTTATTTTCTCTTAGTTAATCTGATAATAGCAATGTTTATATTTTGATATTAATATATATGATTAAATTTGTTTTCTGCTGTTCTCTGTTATCAAAATATGCACATTGCAAGAGGCCAGAGAGGCCATGGCGTGACATCGTTATAAGTGGTTTGACTGTGAGGTTCTTGACTTTCCAAGGAAAGAATATAAGGTAGGTGGAAAACTTCCAAGAAAAACAAACCAAATTCTGTGTGCATAGAGCCACATATTAAAACATTTTAGTGGTTTTTTGGCTGCAGAATCAGCCAAAGCTTAAAATTGGCTCATGCAATATAGGGTTAACTTCCATTTATGAACAGATGCACACAGACATCAGAAACAGCCCATTTGAAAATGTGGGCCTGTGAAGAAATATAGAAGGCAATAAGGTAAGTCGCATGCCAGAGCAAAAGAACGTTTACCAGTTGAATGTGCATTTACAAGGCACACCAGGGAGGCAGTAGGCCATTATGTGAGACTTAGTGCAGTATATATATATCCACGTTATAGTGCAGCAACAGCATGCACAGGTAAGGAAATCTTTCCCTCATTTCTTTCAAATCCAGGTTGCCTGTAATGCTCCCATTATCAATGACACTTGTCCAAAAATATAAGCTAATTCAGGCTTGTAGTCTTTTTAATGCCTGATCATCACCATACAAGACATGATTACAAATGCAGCTGCACTGGTGTAATAACAAAATAACTTAGTACAACACAATGGAGTTTCATGCTGTTGGAATGGAGAACAGAAATAAACCAAATCTCACAGAACTGGTGAAATAGAGAGTAAGCAAAAAAAAGTAACTTAGCCTGGCAATGTCAGACCAGCTGAGACTGACTGTGCAATTCAGAGGCACGTGCTTAAGAGCCTCGCTAAGATAGCAATAAGCACATCGATTTTGGTAATGTGATGCTGGCTCCATGTGCCCACATGTGCATAAGCTCACTCAGTGTGCACAGACTGCTGCTGAGCTGGTCTGCAGGTATGAGGTGCAATAAAGTCATAGAGAAGCCATAAAACAAAACCTGGGACTTTAAGATCTTTCTTTTACTCCAAATAAATCTGGAAAAACTCATGCAATTTCAGAATACCCAACAAATATATTCAGTACAGGTTTGTAAGATACGCAGAAATACAGCAAGATGCTGATCTGTGAATCATACACATTTAACTCAGAGGTAAAGTTGGAACGAAGTTCAGAATGGTGACAGGGTATGTGAGAAAGCTCCAATTCTCCCAAGTCCCATTAAATATTTCCACTAAGCTAATGGCATGGTAAATGCTTTATTGAACTAAATCTGAATGATATGTATGCATCACCATTGAAACCTTTTCAAACCAAACCAGCCAAATTTAAATAACTTAGTTGTCACCGTAAATCAGGCATGAGTGGATAGGTTGGTGCAACAGAAAACATCAGTAAAATAAAACTTACCCATCTATCCCCAAGGCACTTTTAAGACTATGACACTGCCTTTTTAAGGATTAATTGTTGAAGTGACTTATTGGAGACAAACAGTTGATGCTATATCCAAACATTATTTTCATAAAGTAAGTCCTAATTTCTAAGAATAGTGCTAGTAATTATGCCACATAATGTAGCTCAAATGAAAAAATAAACACAGCCTTATTCAACCTCTGTTGATATTCTTATCTTAGATGCAACAGAAGTTGATGAAATGCCAGCAGAAATGTTTTGAATTAAAGGCTGATTAGAAGCCTCGTTTTGATCTTCAGCATGAATTTACTCTAAACCTGAGGCTAGACTTGAGAGCTGCTATCATATGTGGGTTAACTAGCTCACAGAGGAGAGAGGAGGAATTCCCAAGTTAGGAGAGTAAGGAAGGCTTCCATACTTGATACAGAAAAAGAGAACATTGTTTCAATTCAGTGTTCTCTCATTTAGTTTTTAGCAAGTTACCTGCAAATAGGGTGATTTATTTCAGAGGCTTGCTGCCACCATGCAGTACTAAAGGAACATTTCTTTAGAATTTCCTGTTTCTCAGACACATGTAATTTGGACAGTTGGTCTAAATCACAGATAAAAACATGGCGAGACAAAGGTTTAAATTTTCTGAAGGTCTTCCTGTTCTGGGTTGTGTAAATGCTCTTGTGTGTGTTTGAATATTCTGTGAAGTTCTAACATATCATAGATTTTCAGCCTACCTTCTGACTAAGGAGAAAATTCTAAGAAACTAAGAAAATGTAAGAACCAAGAAAAGGTAATAACCCATTTCATGTTTTGATTACTGTAACAGAGATTTTTTTATAATCACAGAAAGACTAAATTAATCCCAGGCTTCAAAAGTTTATTTTCTCAAGCTGGTAGACTTAGGAAGAAGTAAAGAAAAAGGAAGAACCCACCAGGATCTCCAAAAGCAACACTAGATATTGTAATGAAACATTAAAATAGGAGCCAGTCTACCTGAAGGAAAAAGTGGGAGCTGGAGGGTACCTTTAAATGAGCTCTTCTTAGCCCAGCAGTGTAGAAGCACACCACAAATAGCTGTAATTAATTTTCTCAGAGCTGACCTTCAGTCAGATGATTATTTACAGTTTTACCCCTGGGAGAAGTATCCTGATTCCTCAAGTAGATAGCCTGGTTAAGAAAAAATGGGGCATGAGCAGGACATATGTTGTGATCACTAGTATCTATTTAACACAGTTAGCCCTTCACACGTCTTGGCAGTCACTTGTGACACAATCAAAATCAAGCTTTCCATAAACATCAACCACCTCCCACAGAAAGGGTTTAGAAATTGTAGTTTAGACTCAGACCACTAACTGTGTGTAGATGAGATCAGACACACTTAGTATTGCACATGCATATTGTCTGCAGGTGGTGAATTAACACTGAAAATCCATAAGGAAGGAGCTGATCACAGTTACCATAACTGGAAAACACTGAATGAAGTGTTTCCTTTTCAGTGTAACAGTTCTGGGAATTGCTCTTGTACACTTGGCAACAAAGGACAAAGAGAAAGTGCTGCTCTTTAGAAGACAGGATCTCTCCCTGGCAAATGTACATAACTAAAAATATGCCATTGCTATGGGCTGCTCTGTAACTTCCACAGCATGCTAGATCCTCTATTCAGGATGGTTTTAGAGTACTTCTAAAGAGAGACTATATTTGCACCAGGAAGGCTAAAAAACCATCTTCTCTTTAACGTGACTGTGCAATTTGTTTGCTTTCCTAATGAAAAGGTAAATAAACATGCCACAAACATTCAATCTGCAATCTTTCCCTTTTGCCAGTATGTAGTTGGTTTCTCGTAGCAACAACAGACGTGCCATTGTCAACAACAGGCCACTTGAGTTACTGCAAGCCTGGACTAATTACACTGACTGTAACAGTCCTATATCTGCAGTCCTTCATCATAGCTGTGTCCCTGGTGCCAGCTGGAAAGGCTTGCTCATGGTGGTTCAGCAAGCCAGAGGGAAGCAAACATCCCTGGACATAAGGTCTTAGTCCCCAGTGGGAGGTCCCAGTTCTCTCACCTTCCCTGCCTCACCTCCCTTGGATGCTTCTACAGGGATGTAGGAAAAAGTGGAGATAAACACAGAAAGCTACATGTGCACCAGAAACCACTGTGCAGAAATAGCTATGCAACAGTGAAAAACAAGGGCAACAGAAACCCAGGTTAGTTCAGCAATTTCAGAAGTCCAGATTCAATGTGGTGTGTCAGGAGCAGCATCTGACCCACCATCAGCTCACTGTGATGATATTAAATCTTTTATATTGTAGTCCCTACTACATTCTTTCTTTTGGACATCAGTCATGCAAAGTACCTGATTTCATTCTGCAGATTATCAAGCCATTTATTGGTGAAACAATTTTGTGCCCATTACCTTCTCCTTAATATCTAGTTGACCTTGGTCAAACTCCTGATTAAAGATTCTTCCTTCATCAGTAAACTGTTTATATGCCATGTTTTCAGAATAATAGAACATCAGTCAAGATGCCAGCAGTCACTAAATGCAGGTTTCATGCTCCACATTAGGTAGTTGTCTGTTTCTCTAGCTGCCTATGAATTTCACAGCTACTAATAATGAATGAAAGCAGCTAAATAGGAGGAAAATTATGACAATATGAACCATAATGAACATTTTATTGCAGCTTACATTGGCAATGTCTGGAATTCTGGAAATACTACTGATCAAAACACTATTATTTCAAATAATGGTACATAACACAGTGAATTTTTCCCTCTTAATATTTGACTGTAAAAGAAACTATCTAGATAAGCCACACACAGCATACCAGAAGACATGGATTTAATCAGAAATCAATCAGCATATGTGCCCTTTGAATTTAATAATGAAGAACTGTCAGTGCAAGCTGAAAATTTCCCAAGTTAGATTTTACCATAGTTACTAGCCTGTTAGAAGAATACAAAATATGATCATAAAAATCCCTGTAACCAATTGACTACATGTGTCAACTTGCCTTGAAAGATTAACTTAATTATGTAGAAAGGGGGAAAGAGAGCTTGTAGGATTGGCAGGATTTAAAACTCTTTGATGTATGTTTCTTAAGTGCTGAGACAGGGCAGTTGAAACCACATATAATACTATGAAAATGTGCTTTGAAATTCTTTGAAAATACGAAGTGCTACACAGCTGCTATTACAATCACTGTATCTAAAATGTCCATGCACAAACCATCTTTGAATGGTGAATGTTATAAAATCCTTAACCAGGCTGGAAGTCATCCCAAACAATGTGTTCTTAAAGGATGCTTTCTAACATCTTGTAAGTTCCTGCTATTGTAGAAATAATAAATCTCATCAAAGTTAGTGGAAAATGAGCGTGCATTGAAAATCTAGCACTTGCCTATTTTTCTAAATTGGCATCTACATGCCAATTCCTTCCTAGCTAAAAACCTCTACCTGTCTCAGGTTCCTAGGTTAACAAGGCCAAATTCAGAGGTAACAGTCACATGTGACCATGTGACTTACAGTCCTCAAAATTATCAAAGCTATGATGTAAAATAATCTCCCTATCTGTCCTCTGAGCTTGAAGGTGCACAAAATTATCAGCTGACTCCTTGTTGTGTTCTTCATAATTTTCTAGGAAACACATATGCTCTCCTTATTCAGAGCTGCCACACTTGGGGAATTTTACAGTCCATGCTCTCACTGGGACTCCAGAAAATAGATACTCTCTAACATTTACAATGAGTCTGCGCAGAATTCCTACCTTCTAGCCTCTTTTTATAGTCAAAAGAAAGAGTGGGGCAGTTCTAAATTACCATTCATCTGGCCCAAGAAGAGATCTCCTTTAGAAGAGAACCACAGGGAATAAGAGTGGACATTTGACTGTGGATTATGGAAGGAGATCAGTCTGAACAACTCTGTGCACACCAACACTTGAGAAAACGTCTCGCATCTTCACTTCTAATGCACTTGGGATACAAACACCATTGAAATAATCTGACGATACTTCAGAGAGCAGATTTCTTAAAACAATAGACTGATAGTGACAGCAGTTGCACTTAGAGCTGTTAGGCTTCAGTTACCTGAGTTTTCAGGAGAGGTAGAGTACAGATGTCAAACTTACCTAACATGAGGAGAATCTGAAACACTGAATATGAGATTTTATATTGGAGAGAAAATTCTAAATGCTTATAGACTTGCACAATTTAATTAAAAAATCAGTGAGATTATTTTACCTCTGAAATATTTTTGTTATGAAGACTGCATCACATTCTTCAAGTATCTTTGGAAGTCCATTAATTTTTTTTTAATTTCAAATCAAAATGATTGCCTCAGGTTCTGAAACATAACAGAATTTCTGCATGTTGCATCTCAGATTATAGCTATAAAGTAGCTATAAAATTACGTCCCAAGAAATTTCTGCTATATTAAGCATTAAAGGAAACTGTAATATAAGAGCAGGTTTTAAAATACTTTTTCCCAATGTATTGTTAAAACCAGATTGAATATTTTTTTTAGCAAGAGAATGACATTACAATTTCATCAGGAAACAAAGTGTGACATCTTAATTTGACCTTGAGATACACTCTATTTGGTTGACTGACTGGCCAAGTCTTTCTGTTTAAAAGCAGGTATACAACCTAGGATAGAGAAACAATCACTTATTAATAAGATTTCACTGAGTGCAATCTACAAATAAACCTCTGTCTTAGAGCAACAATGCACTGCAATGAACAAATCTTATTTAAAATACAAATTAAGAAATATTTTGCTCTAGAGAAACAGTGCACAGGAGAGTTTAAGAGAAAAGTATCTTCGATACAGTATGATTTAAAGAGTGCTTATAACCCCAGGGACCAGTGACATTTCCTGTTACACTAGCAAAACTCTATTTAACAGGGGCAAACCTGGATTTGCTGGCTATTGTTCAAGCTAGACATCATGACTCAGAGAACATGAGTTCTGAAGGTCTCTCCAGAGACCTACCAACAAGTCTGGATTTTCAGAGATTGCTTCTTTGGAAGTTCAAAGATATCTTAACACACACACCCACATAAAACCTTTCAGAAGACTTCAGGGCTGAGAGTGGGTTCTTCAGAGGCACTAAGAGTTGCTGAGAGCAAGAGTGACTGTAAAGTAACAAATCTTTTCAAAATCTTTTCAGAACAAGAATAAGCAAACCATCACAGCACACCTCTTTTGCATTTTTGTTTTAAAAATTAAGAGACTGACACTGGGTGAAATGGGTTTACTAACAGGAGGTCAGTGTGACTGTTTCCCTCCCATCCCACACTGCACAGCCAGGTGTAGTATCCTTATCACTAGTCACTTATATCAATTTTCAGAGGAATGCCTCTAATTCACTAAAACTGCCATCACATTTTCTGGTTAACCAAATCCAGTCTTATCTGGCTACTTCCCACTCTGACTACAGAACTACTAACAAAGCCTGATTCTCCCTCATGTTCCCAAGGTAAAATGTCACTGAATTCAAAGATAAGAAAAGTAATTATACACCACACAATTTCCTTTATGAGAAAAAAAAAAAACTTTCTTTTTCAAAAAGATTCTTCATATTTTCTCCATTGTATCATTGCTTTGAAAATATACGCTACATAGCTTCTGTTATAATTATTGTATTTAAAAATAAGCTATTAAAGTACCAGAGAAAAATTAATTTAGGAAAAAAAAAATACACCACCATACTCTCGCTCTATAAAAACCACACTCCTGAATGTTTTTATGAACTTGTTTCACAAAATACATATACACAGCTATGGTAGTTTAGCATGGACATGAGGTTGTTTTTTTTCTTCTCTAAGGAAGTTATAGCAGATGTTGACAGCTTGGTTGACCAATTATAAAGTTAGTTACGCCTCTGAAGATGCCCAAGTTTAAAATCATCCAGGGAAGGCTGGAAGTCCTTTTCCCCTCTGGCCATCGGAACAGGTAACACCGAGCGGGGCTGTTCAGCCGGGCCCTGCCGCTCCCTCCCCTCCTGTGGGTGGGGAGCCGGCCCGAGGCCTGGCCAGGCTCCACCGGTTCCTGATGAGGAAAAAGGAGGCTGCAGCTCGGCTCCCTGCGGGGCTGGGCTGAGCCCCGGGCCCTGGTTGCTGGTGCTGATGTCCCAGGGGAAGATGGGATTCTCCCCCCTTCCCTCCACTGGGCCCCAGGAAGCAACCTTGAGTTTGTGTCCACGGATGAGACCAGGAGTGGGGAAAACAAAATCCATCAGTATTCCCGAGCATGTTTCACCCCTTCCACATCATCGGCCTTGAAACTTGATAGTGTGAACCAGCAGCTGAGAGAAAGAAGACCTGGGCTGGATTTAACTGTTTCTTAACACAAAATGAAGCTTTCAGAACTCCAATTCTCTCCCTGAGTATGAGAGGAGGAACAGAGTGATTTAGGACAGAGACAACATGGTACAGAGATAGCAAAAGAACTGACAAAGATTATTAGAAGAAGGGATGGAAGAAGTAGACATTTTTACTAGACTTCTCTGGATGAAACCATGGATACTGGACTAAATTATTCCTTTAAATTGTGAAAAGATAGGCATTTGGGGAGGTGATTGTTTATGTGTTTATGTTTATTCTTTTGAGCAAAGGTGTTTGTGATGAACTAAGTAAAATTGATTTTATAAGATGCTTGAATAGAGATAGGGATGAGGAGTCTTCTGTGTGAAGTTAAGAAGTGAGGAAATATCTCTATTCCCTGAGATGAAGAATTCTTTGCCTTTGAAGTGTTTGGGAAACTGCTAATGGGAGGAGTCAAAGAAGCAGGGTTTACCTGGGAGCTGTTTTTTGTGACAGTTAAAACCCACAAGAGAACTGTTTTAAGTTGTCAGTGCAATCCATGGGACGCAAAGGGAGACCCCTCTCCCAAAGTGATGGAGGTTTATGTTTAAATGGAGAAACTGACTGAAAATCACAAGTTGTCTCTTTATGTTGTTTGTAGGAAGTAAACGCTAGTGGGGAGAAGGAAGAGTGTTTTGAAGTTTCATTTGAATTTATCTTTTTCTCCTTTTAGTGTGTGTGAATAAACTATATTTTGTAACTTTTAAGTTAGGCCTGTGTGGGCCTGATTTTCTCAATCTAAGAACTTTCAGCAAGCTGCTAGCAAGCTAAAAATTCTTAGATTCAGAAAATCAGGCCCACTGGCCTGTTTTGCTTTTTATTTTCTCCTAATTCTATCCCACAAAAAGCCAAACACTAAAACCATCACAACAGCCAGGATACACAGAGGCCAGTGTTAATATTCCCCTTCAAAATATCTGATAAATGAGTCAATAATATTCACAACTAATTTCCTGTTTCCTAGATATGCTATGATTACTACATTTTCCTAAGTTAAATACATTTTACCGTCACATATTTTGCATTTCTTGTTTCAGGACTTTACATGCATGTAACAACAGCAAAAAATAAACAGATGAATAGAAAAGAGTAACCAATGTTCTCTTTTTTATTCTGGGACACATGAAAAAGAAATAATAATAATGGAAGTTCAAAAGAAGCAAAAATTGCACTGTAGATAGCTCTTTAAATCTTCAAAGCTTAGAAATTATTAGCAATTAGGAATTAGAAGCATTTAAATTAAAGAAATTCAAGTAAAAATAAAAAAAAATTGGCAGCCTTTGAAGGCATTATTTAACTTCATTCTCTAAGAAATAAATACAATTTTCATATAATTAAAAAGTATCTGTGATACTTTCCTTTTTATTTTTACATCTTTGGCCTAAACATAGAGACTGCATCTTCTTATAGATATATGAATGTAAGACAAAGCAAGGCAAACCAAAAATCTAGTATATGCTCCTTGGTTAAAGAAGAAAATCAAAGCAAAAATTTAGTACCTGATTAACTCCTTTCCCTACTGCTTCAGAAGAGTACAATAGAAAGCAGGCACTCTGTTCTCTCATTTCATTCCACCAGTAAGCCTCCCAAGGGAAAGGATGTCCGACTCATGAACAAACGCCTTGGGAGTTCTCAGAATTGTTAAAGTATTTAGTTGCCTTACTCTCCTCATCCTTCATCCCTAGACATCACATGACAAAAAACTGCCTGAGTCCTAACAGGCAGGTTTAAGTGTGAGTTGAACTGCTACATCTTTCATTTTTTGCCTCTCACATACCAAATAGGGATTAATTATCAATACACTGTAGAGACCTAGAAGCAACTTCAATTTTGGGAAGTATTTTCCTCCTGTATGGTGCGACATTGTTTGGTTTGACTTTTAAATTTGCTTTCAGATAATGAAAAGTTCTTTGGCAGAATTAATTTTCATTTCAACTGTAAAGTTCCCATAATTTTATAATTCCATTAAATTCTTTTCTCTCTCAAAGAAGGCTTATCTTTACCTCCCTTGTATGGATCGTGTCCACCTGCTTACAAATATTTAACAGTAATTATTTAGAAATAAGAAAACCAGGTGCCTTCCTTTTGCAGACAAAAAAAGTAATCAAATTGTGCTTGCCCTTGAGACATTATCCACCAAAAAGGGTCGTCAAGCATAATAAATGAACAAAGATCAGAATGCTCAGCTCAAATTTCACATAAAGAGTTATGTGTGCAGCAGGCTTCATTGGCCTACCTATTATTACCTTTCTCAGGGTTCATGGGGTTGAAGGTGGCATTTCTGCCTGACTGACCACCAAAACCAGTATGAATCTAATGAAAAGGACCAAATATTTTATCATATACTGTAAACCAGCATTCCTCCCCATGTTCCATCTGCCACCACTCAGTAAGAGGGTTGAGAAGTCTCTATATTTCACTATTCAAAGCTCAGAAGACAATCATGACAAAGCTCTCCCTGAACCTTCTCAGTAGTTTCCACCTCTTCAAGTCAAAAGGGCAAATGTATTTGTTGCTACAGGTGATTTCTTCTCACCTTCAGTCACCTCCCTCTTAAAATATGGGGAGGGGAGAGTAGAGGAGAGGGAAACAATAACTGTTTTCCTAACATTCAATAAAACCCTGTTTTTCATACACTCCTCTCCAGAACTTTATTCTCCTTAAAGGTCTTCTCAATGAAACATTGGATTATTGACAGTCACGGCGTTGTGATGTGTTAAAAGAAGGTCAGAAAAGCTAGTAACGAGGCAAATTGCAGCAAAAGGGGCACTGTCAAGAAACCAGAGAGTGTAACAATCAGTACAAGTCCAGGACTGTCATTTTGAAAGTTTGTGCAATGAGCAGTCAGCAGCTTGGGTAGTGAAAAGCATGGCCCATGAGACAAGTACATAGGAGGTGAGGCACACTTCAGCCCACAGGACACCTACATGATTGCCCATCATGTGTTAGCATCTGGCCCTCAGAGTACATTACTATGATTGAGTAAGATAATTTTACAGTAAGTGCATGACAGCATAGGAACAACATGGGCATGACACCAACTGGAATCCCTTACTCAAGAGACCATGGAAGTCAGAATATTGCTACTCTGAGAACATCTATGACTAAGGGGCTGAAATTGAAGAGGTTAGATGGGCAAAAGAAGTGAAAGAAACAATTAAAAGGAGGCAGGGAAATGTTTTTGCCATTGAATATGAAGGTTACATATAAGATACCACAAAGAAAGGGTTTCAAAAGACAACATATGGTTTTTGCACAATTTCAGTTCAACTGGACTCTATTTTGGATATATCATTTACCTATTGTTCCATTTGTCATGTAAACAAGGAAAAAAGAAAGATATTTGAATATTTGCTTTGATTACATTTCCTTTTTGGTATTGAAATGGTTGCTTTACATAATTTCATACTCCAGTTGACTTGCTATGGTACTCATTATGAAATAAACTATGAAGTAATGGGTTATAGAAAACATACATTTCTGCAATAGCCTCTTAAGCCACATGCTTGGGACTAGCCATAAAATCACCTTTCTGTTTAGAAGGCTTTGGCCTTGAATACTTTCTTCTAAATTATTCATTAAGGCATTGACATTGACACAACCACAAGGATTAGAAAGTTGTCTCCATTCTTTCCCATATCCTCTCTGTGTAAAATTTATAATGTGTATTTGAAATGACAGTATGTATACCATCTCAAACGAAATCATTTCAAATTACCATCTCTGTATAGATATGCATACAGGCATATTTCTCACTTCCAAATAAACTTCTTCTGTATGTTCCAATATAATATTTGCAATCCTAAAACAGTATCCCTTTCTATATACAACTTTCTCTCTATGCCTCTGTTGTATTAAGACAGATCCCACGGTTGAAAAAGGAGAAAGCAAAGAAGAAATGCTGCTGGCTGATGTGAAGTTATCAAAGGATATTGACCCATAATTTCACTTATTAGGTAGTTCCTATTTACCTTCTCTCTGCAACCCATAGAGTCAAAAGCAGTCTTCCTTCCTAGAAACAGATACCATAACATGCAAAAAAATTCTGATCTTGGATATGGGGAAGAAGAGAGACAAGAAGCTGCATAGTTTTTTTCACCTCCTTCTGACTATGTGGGAAGAGCTGAATCTGCTGGCTTTCAGCTGTGCTTCCAGCAGGGAAGGGCGCATTGACCATCCCCTCACCTTGGACAGCATCTGAAAGCCACAGTTTATTTTTAAACACTTTAATAATAGAAGGCTGAAATAACCTTCTGAGGTCTGAGCCGGATCCAGCATGCACATTTGATGGCACGATAACTCACACTGCCTGCACAGCTAGTCAGAGATACTTTGAAATAAACTTGATTGAAGTCACCAGCCAAGTGCTAGGTGTGTTTTGAGGGCAAACCCCTCAGGCTGTGGCTTCTCACTTCTCCTTTGCCCCAAGCACCGGCTCAGTGAGCGGGCTCTGAAGCGGCTGCAGCCAAGGCACAGAGACTATTAACTGCAAGCAGCAAAAGCCATCACAAGAGCCAGGGGACAAGGAAAATCTCAGAAGTCTCAGGCATGAGGAGTTGCTAAAGGAGAAACACGAAATAACTTTAGGTTACATTACTTCCTCTCAAAAAGCACAGAAAAAGCAGGTACCACTGAACCACTGAAGGTAAAATGGATAAATGCAAGAAAAAGATCCCATTTGTGCTCAGGTCATTGGTAGCAACTTGGTTTGCACAAGATACAGGGCAGTACATATTTTGTGAGCAGAGGAAGGGTTGGTAAAAAAACAAACAAACAAACACAAACCACCATATTTACAGCCACAGAGTAGGGCAATTCATACTTAGGGCTCACCCGCTGTTTTAAAAAACATGTAGACACCAGTTAACTTCCAGCCACTTCCCTCTGTACAGAAAAGAGAATTATTAAGGGATCACTCATTCTCTTCACATATGACATAAGGTTCCTAAGAAAAAGATCCTTTGAATTTGTCTTTGTTTTCATGGGAAACACTGTTTTTCTAACTTAAATTTTCCTGGCTCACGTACTTCTTAAGTCATTCATTTCCAAAACTAATTCACAGTGCAGCTGCACAAAGCATTCTGTCAAAACTGCAAAGGGAGCAAAGTGGAAGGGAAAATGATGGGTCCACAACAAAGCAGGAGTGCCATAGGCCAGTATTGCATATGGCTTCATCTGATAAGCCCTTGGCCATGGCTGGTTATTGAAATGCCTGAATTTCCCCCAGAACTTAGTGATTAGAGCTGGAAAATAACAGCCACCTAAGGGCAAACAAGAGTTGCTGCATTAAAAAACTGCTCCTCTCTCACTATAACCAACCTGGGCAATCTCTATGCCTTTCCACAGCAACACGCATCTTGAAAAACGCAGTGATCAACAAAAAAAATGATACATTTTCAGCAATAAAACTTCCAGTAATATTTACTAGAATAATCAATCTGCCACAGAATCATCTGTACTAGTTTTGCAAAATACTGAGCGTGTTATATTCCCTGTATTGACAAGGATGCTAAACACTGTGTTTCCCCCTAACAAGCACCTAAAGCCAGTAAGAAATTATAATTGTCAAAAGCAATATGACAGAACAGCATTCATGAAGAAACAAATGTAACCAGACTCTTCTTCCCTCCAGGATAAACCAGATATGACTGTGACCAGGAGTCACAGAGGCCTTAGTCCTGATTTAATGCAGTGAAAACATCATTATCTTACCAGGCTCTAAGCAGAAATGATAGAAGGACAGAAAGCCACAAACAAAATCACCCTGAAAACTGCACAGGGCATCATGCAGAGATTTACAAAAGACAATTATCTTTCCCACTGCTCATGCAAAGATATATTTCCTTAGGTCTACATGTGGGGAGATAGATAATGCATACTCACATAGCTCTTTTGGGTTTCATGCTAGCTGTTAACACTCAACACACTCAAACTGGAAGCTTTCAAATGGGAGAAGGACAGCTAAAGCTGTACCTTTTTCATTTTATTTCACACCGCTTCCAGCATCTAAGGCAACACCTTAGAGGCTGTGGACTTGTACAACTAGAGATGGGACAGAGGAGAGAAATACTTTTTTTACTTGTTAATGAAATTCAGTAAAGCCTTCATTTGCATCAAACTGTCTTTTCATTGATGAATAAAGAGAGAAGATTTTAAAAATCCAGCTCAAACAGCTTATTCCAGAAATGGAAAGTGACAGCATATGCACACATATAATCACATGGGAAATAATAATAGTACGTCCCAGTGCACTGCATAGCATAAGAAAGCCAACTGCCTAAGGGATATGTCAAGAATGATTTATTTGTATACAAGGCTCTCTTTCCACGTGTCACCGCCTGATTTCTCCAACAGAATCACCAAACCTTGGTGGAAAATAGCTATACTTTCTTTCCTGTATCTCATCATTTGAAAATAACTTAAACAGTCTTTTAAGAGAAATACAGGATCTTCCTCAGCAGCTGAAAAATTGGAGGGAGCTGTTTAAACTACTTTGTTTCTAACTTACATTCACAGATATGTAATATGACAAAATGTTTAGATTCTAATAAATATACCAGTATTTTTATCTGAAAAACACTTTGTTAATTCAGGAATTCAGAGGGCTTTTCCTTTCTCTTCCTGTAGATGTTATCTCATGTGACTTTCTGTCTCAATATTTTCCAGCTTTTTCAATGGATTACTTTGTTTCTGCATAGCCATTATATTATTTCAATCCAGTCAGATGTATGGGTAATGTATCCATGCATAATAGTCAAAAAGTTATTATCTTCTCACAAGACTAGTCTCTCCTTACTATCTTCTTTTACTTCTTTGTTTCCCTCATCCTCCATTGCAATTTCCCTGAAAAGTTTAAAGGAATCAGAATCTACTGGAAAAGGAATTGAAAAACAGACAACATGAGGAGTTGTAATATCTGTTTTTCCCTGTAACAATTCCTTCTGGAAGAGGGTGGTTAGTCAGAACTTTGACAAAGATTTAGCAACACTATCTGCAGTATGAATTTTATCCAATGCACAGGAGTGAGTTACTTAAGAAACAATGGTACCTCATTGTTGTCTAACAGATGAGCGAATACTGTTTTCAAATGTCCAGTAGCATTAACACTTGAAACGGTCAGAATTCTTCCAAAGGTAAAGGTATTGCTCCTGAAAATTGTTCCCATTACATCTTCCTGTGCTGTACCAGCCACCAAAGCCCTCAATAACACAATCCTGCTTCTAATTTCTAGACTTACTGAAATTTTGAAAAACATACAAGTCCTCACCAGATTTCCAGGTGACTTTTGAAGATCAGTGAGCTTTAACTTTGGCCTGGCAAAGTATGAGAAAAATTAACAAAAGCATTATGAAGGAAGACCACCTATCACATAAAAGAGATGAGATGGGACATCACTCTGGTGAAACAGAGCAGCTTGTAACAAGACAAAGTCAATCTTAAGACATTCAAAAGAATGAGGCATGTATGAAACACATCTATTGGTAGCATTGAATGGAATAGATAACAAATGCACTGAATAGCTTTGTTTTCACTGATTTTCTTGTTACTTTTAGGGAAATGAGGACAGAAATTATACACAGCCTCATAAAATGACATAACATTGATCACATCTTGATCTAGTCAATATAGATGAATAGAAGTGTTCAGTTCTTAATACCACACATCATTTTTAAACAGACTGCATTTGGTATTCTTATTGATGATCTGCCTACATTGTGCCAGAGATACAAGTAAACTATTGCTATTGCCTCCTTTACAGAATCAAAATTTTCTTCAAAGGAGTTTGATTTGAAAGAGAAAATTTGATGAGGTGAGATGCAGATGTGTCCAAGTCAAAGGGAAGGAGCAATAGTGCTCCTCTGTGAAGTGAGACAGGTAAATCCACAAGGAGTTACACTCCAACTGCACACACTGAGCATGCAAGGTATGTGCTGCAGCACAGAGCATAGCTTATCCACATGGGAGCTGCAGAGTTCCCTGATTCCCAGAACTGAATTTAAAGGCCTGTTTGGCAAGGGAGGAGTTGTGATTCACTAGAAAATCTAAAGGCAGAAGAAGCACAGCAAACAGAGGAGGATACCATCATGGCATTATTGAGGGAGGAAGTGCCAGGTCATTGCTTCCTGGATGTGAAATGTATTGAAAGGTAGAAGTGGGAATCTCTGCATAAGTATCCATGCCCAAAGTACTTCTAACATTACCTCAACATATATGATGCAGTGTAATTAGGTAATGACATATTTATTAAAGCAGTAGCTATCACTGCCATTCTCCATGCTACACCACAGAAAAGAAACTGAAGATATGAACAGTCATTCAGGTTTACTGATGAGCTAGAGTTGCACAGGATTTCAGTTTCCCCACAGAAAAAAATACTGCATTCATTTTTCATCAGCCAATTTGCATAAAGAACAACAAAAGCATAAACAATAATCATGCATTTTATTTTCAGAATGATCTGGCCACAAGCTTTTCTTGCAAATTTCATAACCTGAGTTATTTTCCACCCACATTAGATAGACAAGGGATGACTATGCATTGTACAAATTACTCTAGATAAACCTCTAGAACAAACTATATGTTCTGAGCTAATGCTTTTTAATCACATCAGCAATGCATCAGCAACTAGAAAAAGTCACCCAGCTGGAGATAATGGCCAGGATAGGTGTCATGAGACAGTCCCCAAAAGTCACCTTGCCTCTTGGACTGCAGAGGCTGAGCTGAAAACAGTGAGAAAACCTTCCCGAAGCCCCTTAAAAATGTGTGAGATCCTCAGACCAGCATCAATTTATTTCTGCCAGGTTCCTGATGCACTTCAGCCTCACAATAATCAGGCTAGGGTATGTTTTGCCTCCCTTCCAATGCCCAAATAACCTGAACAGCTTAGCTGAAAGCTTGAAAATAAAATAGATGCATGCAACTCTCTTAAATATGAAAACATCACAGAGATTATGCCAAGGGCTAGCACTATAAATGTACCATAGTCAGGATGCAATCAGGCACAGGTTTTCTTTATTCATAACTGAAATGTCACCACACCATGCAAATATGAATTTGTGATGAAGAGAGAGGTAGTCTGTGCAGCATTGTTATGCTTAATAAGTCATATCCCACTCTTCTTAAGCTTTAAGAAGCTTGGGAGAGACATCTGTTCATCTTGTTATTCAAGTGCTACTAAGCAGACATTAACGATTTGTAAATAGTCATAAATACTGCAGTTAACAGTTTCTCTAAATATTCTCATGAACTGCCACCAATTCAGTACAGAAGGTTCAGAACCTACACTTCAACTACTACTAAGTTCTTTATCTCTGTAACTATCAGGACTCGTTCAAAAGTGAAGATGTGCACACCCAGATCAATACCTAAATGATTTCTAGGCTTTACATTCAGTTTCTTTGTTTTTTAATTTATACTACTGTCCTTGTACTTTAATGGACTTTATATTTCCCTGATATGAAATCTTTCACATAAGAAAATAACCCTATATAAAAGAGACATTTCTTCAGAGACAATCAAATGTACAAATCTTCAATTTTACAACTTCTACTACATAGGAAGTTGCAAATTAATGTCATATTTGTAAAGTACTTGTGAAAATAAAAGGAAAAAATGGCCAGTTTTTAAGAAGGTCCTTATAAAATTTCCCTCATTCAGAAAAAGGAAAGTAAAAACCTTAGTAAATTACTTAATGAATATCCTGAATATATTAAATCCAAGAATTTCTACCTTCTGCCATTAAATCATTTGTAGTAGTACTGAGCCTTCAGTTGCAATAACAGCAGAATTTCACAAACTCTGAAGTGACAAGTCCCTGCCCCAAGAGCTTTTAGCATAATTCAAATCCAAGAAATCAGTAATGGTTTAATTGCTTCAAAATTCTAGATGAATATATCTATTTGACATAAGCATGCCACAAATTTCTGGAAAAGCTTAGAGAAAATGCTATTTAGTTAATTCATTATAAAAATATAGCTTTGTGTACAGTTATTTCTACTTGCATCAACTTGGATAGCCAACAAGCCTTAATTAGTTGCAATTTTCACAGAGCATGATCTGCAGGGACATTGGAGTCATTTTACATTACAGCAATTAATCTGTTAAGCCCTGTAGCTTTATGTTTAAAAAGTACACCATGTCTACTACTCAAGCAGAATGGAAGGAGATTGCATGGCTTATGTGAAACTAAAACAGTTACACAGTAGTTGATTTTCTCTTTCTTTAAAATACACCAAAAATTACATATATAAACATTATAATTTACTTGTTATAAATAAATATGTTATAAATAAATTTATGTATTACATAGAATTTGTACGCACACAACCACTCCCTCATTGATAAAGACAACACTCCTTGCACTTTCAATGAGCTAACATATTCAGAAACAAGAATGTGGGTTCTCCATGCACATTCTGAAAACATATTCCTAGAACATATTTACATGAAAGTTGGCACTGTGGAAACTTGCCTTCCTCCCAGCTACTTAAAAGCAGGCTTTCTCTGCAGTCAGGTAAAGCAAGGCTTTGACAGTGCTCTAACACAGCTTTTAACCAACAGGTCCTGCCAACCAGTTTCTTCCTTTTCATCCTCAGACATCATCAGTAAAATTACATTAGAAGAGTAAATCTTGAAGGATTACTCTCTTCTTTATTCTTATAACTAATTTTATGTGGAATCCAAAGAGAGGACAATTAGCATACACAGCATAGGGCAGGAATTAATGATTAAATGTAGATGCCTGAACCGTAGACATCTAAATCTAGGTTGTCTTTATAGACAATGGAGAGAAATAAGCATTCTTGGAAGATGCAGTATCTCAGCCCAAAGGTTTTTTTTTTTTTCTGCCATTGCAGAATAGTCCAGAACATGTAAACTGGTTCACATAGAGAAAAGCTAGAACTGGGAAGGTGTGCTGGAGATGTTCTTTCTCTCTATGTGAAAGGTACATAAAGACAAGTGCAAGAAAAAGATGATGTGAAGGAACAAACAAAAGCAGTTCCAGGAAAAAATTTATACCCATAGAAACACCACAAAGGGAAAAGCACAATCTAAGTCCAGAGTGGTTTAACTGGAGCAGCTGCAGAGGTTCTCCACCTCCTCAAAGGAAAATGCAATACAAATACCAGCAACTACAAGGCAATACACCTGCTAGAAGGAACTGAGGTTAAATTATAAAATCTGCATTCATACATCTTTAACAGGTCTTTTCAATTCAGTTTCAATGCTTAGATATTTAGATGTGAAATCTATTATGGAATCTGCACAGTCTCTAGGCTTATCTAGGGTGAACTAAGTATTTGGCATGGCAGACAGCCTCAGAAATATTAAGATGGTTATTCACACATAACATTTACAGCTCATTAAATAAAATTTACAGAAGAGACAGAAAGTCACAGCTTCCATGTATAGCCCAAGCCTGAGCCCTGGAGGAGAATGTCTGCTAAAAGTAGCACTATGCTGTGTGTCCTTGTTTTCTTATTAGAAAGATTTTCTAGCTAGCAGAAATCTCCAATCATCATGTGCTTTTGCTTTAAGCTCAGATTTTCACAGGCAACATCTCACTTTGAGTCTAACTTTAGCCAAGGGTTACCTTCCTTGTCTTCTAGTTAGTCTTTGATTATTTACCACAAGGTTGCAGGCAGCATCTTTCCTCCAGCACTTACTGTCCTTATGTAGTGTAGACAATTAACATTTGCTTAAGGGACTTCAAGAGAGCACTCAGTTGTCCCCTTTTGTAGCAGACTACAGTTCAACTAAATATCAGCCCTCAGGAAAACTTCACAAAAGTAAATCCTAACTAAAACTTTTTCAGAAGAAAAAAATCATCTAGTTTTGTTTACAAGCTTAACAGTGTTTTAAAAGAGTCTTTCCCGTCTGACTAAAAGGCCTCTTCACACCACGTGGCTGAAGGTGGGGGTGGGAATTTTTGGGTCCATGAATTTCTTTTTACTTTTCCTGAAACTGTGGTCAAGACCCAGACACAAAATGGTTCTCCCTTTTTCCTCCTCTGGAAGGTTTCTCCATGAAGGAAAGCCAGTGTTAAATAAAGAAGGGAAGCAGCTGCAGAGAGGGTTAGGAGCAGCTGGAATGACAAGCATGTAACAGGCTGATGAGAAGCCATGGGAAAAAGCCTAATTGCAGCAAACAGGCTTCATTTTTAATGAATTGAGTCTAAACTTCAGGTATAAAACATCAAGTTCTTCCAGCTAAGGAGTCATGTACACACCCAAGTGACTGACCTTCTAGCCTGGCTAGATCTGCAGGTAGGGTTGTACTAGGGAACAGGATGGATTTGGGTCAAGGAACCTGAAATATCACAGCAGCCAAGCTCAAATCAGGAGTAAAAAAGTAGATACCAAAGGTTGCATTTTTCACAGTGTAAATCCAGGCAGGGCTAATACATACCCTTGGCTGTTTGAATAGAAATCTGGTTGCACTTAATATAAGGGAAAAAAAAATGTACATCAGGAGAAACACAAATACTTTTGTCAAACATCATTCTGAACTAGGGATACCTTCAGGAAAGCAATATGCTGGATGAGGAATGCTGAATGAGGGATCCTAGATGAGGAACCAAGGACAGAATTAATCTTTTACAGTCTTTGGAGAGAGGCAGCATTTCAGGAAGAAGATTTATCTTATCCTTTGGAAACTCTTTCCATGGATGGTGGTGAGAGTACAGACACTAGCCAAATATAGAAAAATACTGTTTAGATGGATTAGGCCAGGCAAAGAGAATGGTTTTTTCATTGCCCATTTCCAGCACCAGTAGGAAGAGTAACACATGTCAGTGACCCACATGCTCAATGCTGGACATCTTACACCACTGCAGGAAGAAATTGGGCATGGTCCCCAACCACAAGCCATTTAATATGAGACATTAGGAATCAAATATCTACAAGAGAAAATTCCACTTAATTTTATTTCTAACCTGTGTGTATGTGCATCATCAATACATCACCATCATTATCATCACTATCCTAAAGAGATTTACAAGATGTTTATGCACATGACATTCCAATGAACATACCTGCCTCTGCCAAATAAACAAGTGTAGAGCTTCAGGAATAGCTCCCAGAATATGTAATGAGGGTAGAACATGAATTACCAGAAGGTCTAAAGGACAAAAGTGAGCTTTTTTTTTTTTTTTTTTTTTTTTTTTT
>WEIU01014025.1:143105-163373 GCA_013389925.1 Aegithalos caudatus
TTTTTTTTTTTTTTTTTTTTCCCTGGGAAGCATGACTAAAATTAGCAAGTTCTTTAGCATTCCATCTACCTGACCAAGCACTGTTTCCCACTCAAGTACAGACTCTAATACAAAGCCTGTTTATGCTTGGCCTACTGGCTAGGTAAAACTACACCACATTGTGTACAGGACACCACTGGGACCTTCTCAAAGTGAGCTGAGGACTTTCTCAGGGAAGATCTTTCTGAAAGGTTTCATGGGTTTCAGAGGTACCATAAACAACAACTCATCTCCTAAGATGAATCTTCACCCTGAAGAATCCAGGAGAGCTGGTAACTCCCTTCAGTAGCCAAGCTGCTGGAACTTCAAAAAAGCCAGACATAATCCTGTTTTCTCATAAGGCTAACAGAAACATGGTGAAATCACTGGCTCTCCAGCATAGGTAACTGTGGTGATCCATTTTAAAGTTGTCATCTTACTCCAAGTTGTCATTCATTGTAACCCCTGCCCATCACCCTATCCTGGATTGGTTTTGCCCTATCCCACCTATCCCATTGGTCTGAGCCTTGGACATACCCCCTGGGGAGAACTCTCTTAAGGGGGGGTCACGAGGGCTCTCGCTCTCTCTGCCTGCTCCTCTGCCTTGGGGAGACACGGGGCCTGCGTGCCTCGGGTTCCCCTGTGGGGACCATGCTTCCTCCCGGTGTGGGACCCCCAAATAAACCCTTCTAATCAGCACCCTCAGAAGCCGTGTTGTGTCTTGCCTGACCACATGCTGCTCTCCAGATGCTCCGGTAAGGCTCTGGTACCTCCCCGAACCCAGAAGAATGTTGCCTCTCCCCCCTGCGGCCGCTGGCCGGGCCAGAGAAGAGCAGGGGGGAGGATTATAACAAGGTAACAACCATATTTTACTGAGATAGCATCAAGTGTTGTTCAATCCATTAGGAACAAAAAGGAAGAAAGATAATTGAAAGCCCAGATATCTTTCAAGCTCAGTGTGAATTTGTTACTGTACTTCTGAAAGAGTAGGCGAAAGATGTTTTACAAGCCTGACATAAATTGTTAAGAATAATCCTACTCCCATTCATAAAAAAAAAATTTCTTGCATTCTATTTCCAACAGCTGTCACCCAGATATCTGCCTCTTAATATTTGTGTTTAAATAGCAGGGGGAAAAAGAGCTTTATGAGAAAGCTGAAAATCTTCCCCTGATGGATTTCTTCTAAATTTCTCTAGAGATACATCAAAAAATGTAACTACAGGCAACTGCCTGAGTTTAGATTATTTTTCAGTTAATTTTCCACGCATATTCATAATAAATGATGCATATGGTGCTTCAAATCTTTCTGCCTGGATAGCCCTCTAAATTTTTATGTAACACAATATAAAATCAGTGTGGTATAACCTACTACTACCATTTTTAAGGACAGCGTCTCTAGAAAGCATTTTAACTTGTGTTTTTTTCCATTTAAGAAAATCCACATAAGAAATATGACTATCTAATAAAAATTGTTCTAGTCAGACCAAACAAAGATATGTGCAAATAATCGTTTTTTTTGTTTTTTTTTTTCTTCAGGAATTATAACTTTTCAAATTCCCATTTTGAAAAGCCAACTTGAGGTTCATTTGTTATGGTTCTTTGCCAAAGTAACTAATAAACAGGACAGAAATTAAAAAAAAAAAAAAAATTAAAGCCAAAGTTTGAGGAATTTTTTTCTTTTTTCAATTTTTAAGACATTTATGTCTTCTGCACAGTTAGATTTAAATAAGAAGAAAGTAAATCATTTATTTCAACTAATTTTTACATAAAAGAAAATAAATGTCCACAATTCTAAGAGTGGAAGGAACAGAGACAATTCAATATTGTTATTTATTAAAGCCTGCTACTTACACTGATTCTTTACTTGATTCTGAATTGGTTGCAGTGAGCAACTTAGCTCTGATAAGACATCAGCATTTTTGCACCTATGAAGCAACCAGTTTTCGCTGGGCAGGACTGTGAAATAGCTTTTGAAGTTGCCATGCATAAAATGTAAGAACTAACAAGTAAAGCAGGTAAGACATTAATAAAACAAGTAGCTAAATACAGATACGATACACTTGATACACTTGATCAATTTTTCTTTAAGAGTTGACAATGTGGAAATCTACAAAACTACAGATGAGTAGGGATGCCTTGTGAAGGACTGAGATTAGTGTCTCAACAGATCTAATAATCAAAATCACATCTTCTTTTCTCAAAAAAGAAAAAAAAAAAAAAGATTGACACATTCACTCTGATTACCACCATGAGGCTGGGCCAATTTGCTGGACTGATTCATTCCTATAATTCCTATTCTACACCTTGTAAGAGATATGGACCGTATAACCTAAAACTCCTTCCAAGTTACAGCCAGGCATGAGAGATGCATCCTTTTTTTGTGTAAAGGTACAGTACAGAATCATAGAACCATTCAGGCTGGAAAAGACCTCTAAAGTCAAGTCCAACCATTACCCCAGTACAGCCAAGTCGACCAACAAACCACACCCTCAAGTGCAACATCTACACCTGTTTTAAATGCCTCCAGGGAGTGAGACAACTCAACCATCTCACTGGGTCACCTCTTCCAGTGCTTGACAATCCATTCATTGGAAAAAAAATTTCCTAATATCTGATCTAAAACTCCTCTGGCACAACTTGAGGGAATTTCCTCTTGTTCTGTCACTGGTTGCCTGGAGAAGAGACTGACTCCCACTTAGCTACAACCTCCTTTCAGGTAGTTGCAGAGAGAGCTATAAGGTATCCCCTGAGCCTCCTTTTCTCCAGACTAAACAACCCCAGCTCTCTCAGCCACTCCTCATCAGACTTGTGCTCCAGATCTTCACCAGGCTCTGCTGCCCTCTTAGGGACTTGCTCCAGCACCTCAATGTCTTTCTTCTACTGAGGGGCCCAAAACCAAACACAGGACTTGAGATACAACCTCACCAGTGCTGGAGGAAAAGGTGGAATGAATTTGGTTACTACTTGGTTTTGAAATCTACACTGATTTTGTATTCAGAAGGCCTGGACTTTAAGGATAGCTCATTCCTCTCTCTTATATAATACCTTGCAAACACATGCCTGGAGTTCTTGCAAACTTGAAAAGAAACATTAAAAGTTTCCTTTTTGGATCTCAGATAACTTTCTCCTTTCACCTGTTTTATGTATCCATATTTCTTAGCACAGCAAAATTAGTACCTACAATAATATGTTAGGGATACTATTTTCAAACATACGGTGCTTGTCTACCTTGATAAAAGCTTATCACTTAATTAAAAGAAGGTTAATCCTGATACTTTCAGTATTTTTTTTCCTAGATTAAGAACTAATTTGGTTTCAGATTTTTCTTCTCTGTATTTGTTTCAAGAGAGGTTACTCATGGCAAAGACAGTATCCTCCTGAAGACTGATTTTCCACCAGAAAAATACATGCTGTGTTTAATTTTCTTTTCACTAAGGCAATAAATCCTTAGAGACACTTTAGTAAGTAACATGCATCTGATTAATTCATTATTCACTTATTTTCAGCTGTTTGTTTCATTTGCACAGACTGGCTCTTGAATATTTTACTATGGGACAATACATATTCTAATCCAGAATAAATTAAAAAAACACAATGGTATGCTCAGTTCTAATGGGATAGTTATTTTATAAAATATAAAGTTGCTTTCCAGTAGAAAAATATGACTAATTTAAGACAATTGTATTGAAGGATATTTACTTTCACTGTCCACTCTAATATGAAACTAAACCAGATCCAAATTTCAAAGCCACTTTTTCCAATCATCTCTATAAAAGTACTTTCAAAGAACTTCAGCTCCCTGTAACACAAACAAATGATCTCTGGAGAACTCCAAAAGCATTTCCAAAATCAAACAGGTAGGATAGCCAGGAAGGACAAACAATCCATTAAAAATCTGTGAAATTTAGTGAATTCAGTGACTTCCAAATGAGCTTTTGGAGTTCAAACTATCAGCATTTCTAAGTTTTACTTTATTTGAAAATCTAGAATAGTTTATAATTTTAGAAAATGCCTTAAAATTATTGCTGTTGCACATTTCTGATAGGAATTCCACATTCTTTCAGAGTTGGACTGAACTAAATATAGACTGTCAAAATGGTCTCTTTTGTATGATATTAAAATGACATTAATTTCTAGTTTTTCCACTATTTTTTATGACATAAAAGTTATGACTTGCAAAAATGAGCTACTCAATAGCTTTATGCTCTAGATAAAAAAGTAAGTAGCATGGTAATCAAGTCAAATAAGGTAAATTCTCAGGTTGAAAGAAATTGCAGTTGTTTTCATCTGACACATCCACTGGTCTCTAAAAACTCTGCAGCCTTGAATTAGCTAAGCTTTCCTGTACACCCTTATCATGCTATTTTGCAGATATGGAAACAAAAACATATAAAAATATTAAATAGATATATATATCTTCTGCTAGAGCTGCATATAGCGATCATTCCTGATTCCTACTTCTTTGTTTTATTTATAAACCATTTCCATTTCCTCCTAAAATAATTTTTCATTAATATAAATATCAGCATTTTCAAAATGTTCTGCCTTACTTCTTTTGCTGTTAACATCCCAGTTCACCACTAGCTTTAGCATTTCTCTGTTTAGGGAGACAGGAGTAAAAATCAACACAATTATTTGATTTTTAAAAATGAGCCTGAAGTGCAGTAGCCTCATCAAAACCTCACAATTCAGTGATTGGGAGTAAATTGCCTCAGTGTGCAGGGGAATAGAATATCTTAAGAACATAAATCTGAATATGTTAATATAGCTTGTGTTTCCAGATTTGACATTGCTGTATGTCTTTACTAACTAGTAAGTCAGCAACATCTAGCTCCAGAGGTAGTTAGTACATGTCAAATCTATCAAATTTCACCTATCATTTCTGTTTAAAGTATAATCAGTCAATATAAATTTCTTTAGACTATTTTACCTTATCATAAAAATCTTTTACAGTAGTATTTGTAACCCATTTACTGCCTTTATCTTTATGGAAAGTGCTCTGCAAGAAATGCAAATGTCAAAAAGCACTTATTTGAAGCCATTACATTGAATCCCTACCTGACTCTATAGGGATAAAGGCAGTGCAGTGCAGTCATAGGTTTTTTTGAGGTCACATTTAAGAATGGATTAATTTTACTTTGCTAGAGACAAGACCTCAGTTTTCAGATCCAGAACACTTTGTGGCCTTACACCACTAAAGGCAAAGACTGGTCTGTCTCTTAAAGGATGCTGGGTGTTCTCACTAAAAACAAAAATGTGATAGTAGGAGCAGTAGTAACTAGTATCATCATCATTATTATCATTTTTGCTGTTGTTTTTATTGTTATTTACAGTATAAATCTGTAATGCTGATGAGCATATTTTCACCCTTCTTTACACACTCCAGAGAGGGATTGAACTATGCCAGGCTTAAACCTTTATGTGTCTGCATCATGTTAGAGTCATTTTTCTGGACACATGAAGTTAAGACTCTTGCTCTACAAATTAGTCTTATGTTTTTTAAAGAAATATATTTCTTTTCTGTATGGAAATAAAATCTTTTTCATAGATGAGATTAAATATTGGCAGACAGGGTACTGGTCATGCGTAATTTTTCTTTCCGCTATAGGAGCATATAAAAATTCTACCCACAGACCAAAAAAAAAAACAGTAAATGATGCACCACACAGACATTTGAGAACAGCATCTTTCTTTGATACACAGGAGAGATCTTTAATAGACCAGATCATGGTAAAAAAAAAAAATTNCTCAATACCAAAAAATATAATTTAAGAACTCCATTCATACTTAGATCATCAAACCTCTTAACTGCTAAAGGAGATGCTCCAAAGAAATGAAACTGATTGAGCAATTATGTGCACTATAATGAGGAAGCAGAAGGGAGGAGGAGAATTTGCTTGGGCTGCTTCAACTTTTGCTTGCCCTGAATTTTGAAGTGTGGAAGCCTCATGACTTTCTTCTGCAATCATACACAGCAGTAACTCTGAGCATCCCTCTAGGACTTGTGCATGCTGGTCAGGTTTTCCTCTCCAGCTCAGCATCTGTACTGGGGAGGCTCTCCTCTAAAAGCACCTGTGAAAATATTCACACAAAACACAACTAAAGCTAAAGCAGGAGTGTGTATATATATATATATGTTTGTTTTTGTTTTTGTTTTTTTTTTTTTTGCAAAAATATAAGCAACTGAAAATAGAATTGCAATGAAAAAATAACAGACGATCTTATGGTAGGCTGCAGCTATGAGTTGTTTTGGTTCCCACTGTGGTCAAAGAAACTGAAATGATTCTTTGTGCTCTGAAAAACTATAGTGTTTGCTGGCAAATGAAAAGAAGGCATTAAAAGAGGCTGCAATAAGAAAATAATGAAAAAAGAAAATGAGGCATTGTAAACCAGAACAAGAGGAAGAGCTAATTATCAAACGTGTCTGAGTCAGTCGTGAATTCTTCAATATTTTGTCTGTCTATTCTACATATTTTTTTCTAAATGGAAAAATGTATACTGCTGGTTTTAAAAGAGGGATGGAAAAGCTGTGAAAATGAAAACTGACATCTAATTGACTTACAGGAACTGAATTGTAAAAGAAAGGCAGAAGAGAGCAACTTTTATTTCTAAGTAAAAAAAAGTCTGATCTCATGGCTTCTTCAGCTCAGTAGTAAATATGGCTGAGATGGAAGCAAATGAGAGCAAGTATGCTGGTACCTACTCATATCCTTTTTTTATTATTATATTTTTCCCTCAAAATTCCCAATGGAAAGTTTCCCTGTGGTACATTAATAGGTGCAACACAAGAACTATTCAACGCTGTCTATTCTGGGATTTTAATTTTTTTTTGCTAGCTCCCTTTCCACTTCTACTCTGGCAAAAGTAAATCATTCATCATTAGAAAATATCATATGTATTGATTCATAACCCAAACCCATAACCCATAACCCATCCGATTTTATGGCTCTTGAGAGAAGACAGAATGCCACTCTATAGGAACATCCATGGAAACAGTATACATGGAGTTTGGGACAAAACAAGAAGTTAAAGCCAGCTTCCAAGTTACTTTCTACAGAAGTTCACCCAAGTCTAAATATACACAGAAATTCTCTATTTTCTCTCTCAGAATTAATTACAAATTCTCTCCACAAACTGTCCATTAAAGAGCATCAACATGATAAATTATCACAACATTATTTTTAACATACTATGCACAGCTGAAGAGAAGGGATTTGAATAAAATATCTGTCTCAGCTTTAATTACAGCATCATTTCCTCAAAGCTGTAATAAGGTTCATTTCCACAAATCAGTTTTCCATTTTTCCCTTTGCTTATATTATCTAAACAGCAAATGCACAATTAAAATTTTCTTAGAATCAGACCAAATGTGTCACATAACAGAAAGATTTAACAAATCCTATGAATCATTGCTCAGGTGAAAATTAAAAGGGAAAAGAATAAGAAGAAAACAAATAAAGTCAACACAAAAGAAGCTTTTCCACCAGAACTGTTGGAACAGAACAGGTTTATTTTAAATATTATAGAAGTACTGGAAATATAATTTTTTCTTAACTATAAATGCCACAAAATCACTTAGAATGAAGGTACTTCTGTATGTGGCACACAAGGACAGCTAACTACATTCGCAGAATGGTTCACTCATCTATATCAGATGTTTCATCCACCCTTTTATCCTAAATCCCTTGCAAATAATAAGTAAAAAAAGCTTTGAAATAGTCTGCTCACTTTAGGAAGATCTAAGTCTGAATCTTTGAGCCTATGATCTGGTTAAAGGTCCTCCTTCAACCAGTACCAACCAGGGAAAACCAGTAGAAGTTTGGCTCTTTTCTCATGTCAAGATTAGAGGGCTACATCCCTTGAAACAAACTGAATAAACACAGTACAGAATTTGAGGCTGAGCATGAACTTAAGCCCCAAGCTAACATGACTAAAAGAGACTTCAAAGCTTAGGCAGTACAGTATAGACTGCCACAGACTACTGAAAAATGTATCACACCCAATAAGATGGTGTGGATATATTTAATATTAAAGTCATGTCACCAGCAGAAGAATACAGGTGGTCTTGATGCCTGAAGCTGACTTCTTGAGTTTGGAAAGCGGTAAAAGAGGTTTGCATTAAATACAGAAAAAGAAAACATAGCTGACTTGTAGCTTTCTGCCTCCTAGCAAAGCCAAAAGAGGAGGAAAAATACTAGATTTTTCAAGGTGGATTAAGAAGAACCAAGAGAAAGGCTTGGCAGCAAAACATAAATAATGCAAGCGTAAACAAGGAAGACTTTGTGTCACTGTTAGAAACAGAGAGGAGGTTAAGGAGGAGTCCAGGCCTGGGGGAAAATCTGTAGCTGTCTGCTGGTGTGTGTACAGAACTGTTTATAGTGTACAGACTGGACATACTCTGTGTTGATACTGGGTGCTACCCGACTGTGTTGTCCATAGCTCTGTTCCAGAAGGCCAACTCTGCAGACCCTGAACTGGCATCCTTGTACTTCCAAACTCCTTAATGCAAAACCTGATCTCTCAGATAAGGGAGATCAAGTCTAAACTGCAATGAAAAGCTTTTATTTCTGATGTACTGAGTATTTGATGAAGCAAAGTTAAACTAAAAATTAAATTTCCTGTTCCCTGCACCCATCATTTGGGACATGTAGTCACAAACTGTTCAAATAAAGGTTTTTCTACTGCTTCATCAGAATGAATAGTGTTTTTTTCCTAAAGTACAATGTGGCACAGTAACTAATAAACATCAAAAAACTGCACAAAACCTCTTACTGGCTAATTTATTGCTCCTGGGGAAAATCTACACACAACAAACATTTTTATACGCATGGTTATCTTCTATTTTTATTTAGGTTTTGACTAAATGCAGTAATCACATTTTAAATGGCCTATTGTGAAAAGAAGGATTTATCATATTGTGTCACTGTCAACACAGAGCAGTAAACCTCTCAAGTACACAAAATTCAGCCCTTGCTTGTCTCCTGCCCTGTTTAATCACTGTGCTGCAGCACTGCTGAGGCAGGCATCATAATTCTCTAATGACTCTTACTCATAGGATGTGAGGAAAATTGAAGTTTCAATATTATTTTTTAATCAAGACTCACAGTCAATCAGTAATTTGACTGAAAATTTCAAACATTACAGCAACCTATTGCTTGTGAACAAAACAAAATCCTCTTGCTGTAGGAAATGTCTCAGCTGTTGATCACTACAGTATTACTGTGGAATATTACTCTGCTGCATTTAGATTACTGCTAACATAGCTGCAACTTAAAAATAAGAAGATAAACTTGCAAAAAAGCACCTAAACAGCACAGAGGTTAGAATCATAGAACCATTTAGGTTGGAAAAGATCTCTAAAATCATTAAGTCCAACCATTTACCTAACACTGGAGCTCACCACTAAACCATATCCCTAAATGCCACATCTACACATGTTTTAAATGCCTCCAGGGATGGTGATTCAACCACTTCCTCAGACAACTATTTCCAATGCTTAACAACCCTTCTGGTGAAGAACTTTTTTCCTAACATCCAATCTAAATCTCCCCTGGCACAACTTGAGGCCATTTCCTCTCATTCTATCATTGGTTGCCTAGAGGAGAGACCAACTCCCACCTGGCTAGAACCTCCTTGTAGTTGCAGAGAGCTATAAGGTCTCTCCTGAACATCCTTTTCTCCAGGCTAAACAACCCCAGTTTCCTCAGCTGCTCCTGATCAGACTTGTGCTCCAGATCCTTCCCCAGCTCCGCTGCCCTTCTCTGGACTTGCTCCAGCTCCTCAGTGGTTTTGTTTGTTGTTTATTTTTTTTTATAGTGAGCAGCCCAAAATTGGACACAGATTCAAGGTGTGGCTTCAACATTGCCAAGTACAAGAGGACAATCACTCCCACGACTCTGCTGGCCACACTATTTCTAACACAAGGCCCAATCCTGTTGGACTTCTTGGTTACCTGGGCACTTCTTGGTTACTGGCTCATGTTCAGCTGCAACACCCCCAAGTCCTTTTCCACCAGGCTGGTTTCCAGCCACTTTGATCCAGGCCTGTTTGCTTCATAGGGTTGTTGTGACCTAAGAGCAAGATCTGCCACTTCCTCTGCTTAAACCTCATGTAAATGACCTTGTCCCATCTGTAAACCCTACCCTGCAGCAGAGCAACAATCCCACCTAGCTTGGTATCATCTGCAAAGTAACTGAGGGTGCACTTCATCCATCCCCTCATCCAGATCATCAGTAAAGATATTAAAAAGGTCTGATCCCAACACTGAGCCCTGGGCAACTCCACTAGTGACTGGATGTATCCACTTGCCAGCTGGATGTATCTCCACTCACCGCCATTCCCTGAGCTTGGCCATCCAGCTGTTTTTTTACCCAGCAAACCATGCACCTGTCCAAGCCATGAGCAATCCATTTCTCCTGAAGGATGCTGTGGGACATGCTGTCAAAGGCTTTAGTAAAGTCCACGCTGACAACATCCACAACCTTCCCCTCATCCATTCAATGGGTCACTTTGCTATAGAAGGAGATCAGGTTGGCCAAGCAGGACCTGCCTTTCATTCACCCATGCTGGCTGGGCTTGACCCCGTTTGTCCTGCACATGCTGTCTGATGGCACTCAAGATGCAAGATGATCTGCTCCATGACCTTCCCTGGCAGTGAGGTCAGGCTGAGAGGCCCATCATTCCTTGGATCATTTTTCCAGTCCTTCTTGTAGATGGGCATTACGGTTTCCAACTTGTGCTGATTCTACAACAATTTGTAACTGCCATTGGGATTTTTAAAAATATATTTAACTGGAATTTTCTCATGCATAATCGCTTACTAACTGCACAAAAATTGCTCTATCTTGTTTCCAAGCTACACTACATTACAAAGCAAACACCAGTTCTTTTGTCCTGTTTCAGATTAGTAATTACTTTCCCTTCTATTCTGGCCACAGGATGCTTCCATTACTTATTTGCAAAGTTTCAGAGCTGTATTGTTGGAAAAGCAATAACCAGGTCATCCAGTGTTTCTCCCAAATATAGCACTGACGTACACAGTGAGCATGGTATTAAAGGCCACCATGGTCAGTGGCAATGTTGGAAACAATTTAAATCATCAGCTCTGTTCTTCACTGCTGAATGTTCATTTGGGAGCACAGCCCCAGAAGCAAGGCATGCAAATTGCCCAAACAAGGTGCACCAATTTTGTCTGAAAGCCAGCCACAGAAAGAAGAAGCTGTGTCTATGACCAGACGATCTTTCAAGCTCTGCTGAAGCTCAGCCCATCCCAGTGGTTGATATTCAGCTGAGCTCTTCTGCTTTTTATTCGGACAGTGCCCATTTCTGGCAGATGGCAGTTTACATAATGATGACAAATATGAGTGAGCAGCTGTCATCAGTGCTCATCATTTATGCATCCTGCAGTATCAGCAATAAAATACTCCCCTTTTGAAGGGGGGAAAATATTTCAGATTCCCAAAATCAACACCTAAAATCATTCTCTAGCATAAAAATAGGAACAGGAAATAGTCATCACCAAAACGTAGTGACTGAAGAACTAGCAAAAATATATCCTTGACTATTTTGGGAGCTACCAGAGTGGTTCAGTTTTACAACAAGCTGCCTGTTACTAGTCCTCTCCTATGGCTTATCAGTCCCATTGGAAAAAAAAAAAAAAATCCAAAAGAACCTGTGTAAGTATCTTCATTTCATTTCAAAGCAAAGCTTTTCATCTTAGCTCTAAATACCTTCCTAAAGCATTTTGTAAGATGTGGATGACAAATAGATAAATTATTCTTCCTTGCAACTATTATTCTTCAGCCATAATAACCTCTATCCTGGTGGTAATACACAGGTAACTGTTAACATTCTCTTTGATGCCTGCAGGAAAGGGCATCTGCCTTTGCCCTTAGCAGTGGAGGAAATGGTTTATCATTCAGGTTCCCTCCTAACAGCCACATTTCAGCATTTGCTACAATTGTGCAATCATACGAGGTCAATGAACTGGCACTAGTGTATATAAAAGCTCACCTTAGCTCATTTTTTTAGTTTCTGACTCTCCTGCACCATGAAAAAGAGGATCTATAAAACTAACCACTAAACATTAATTTGCTAATATCTACTATTCCTGTTTCTCTTTATGTACTGGTTCATTTCATTAAGTTTACATGGCTGTTAACTCTTCATGTTTACAAGAAAACTCACAGTAATTTAATAGATTCATTCTGCCATCTTAATTATTGCCTTTTACTACACTACCAGAGACTCTGTAATGAAGTTCCTTGTACTTTGGGGTTACTACTTTGAAATTGGGTTGGTGCAGTGTCCTTCAAAACCAAAACTAAAGATGATTTTTAAAAGGATCTTGATAAAACTTTGTCCAGCTACAAAAGAGACGCACATTTCCAGTCTATATGTAAAGGACATAAAGTTAGGCAACAGCCAAATAGCACACCTGTCATCTGCTGCCTCCTATATTTTCCAGTTCATTCCCTTTAAATTAAAAAAAAAAAAAAAAAAAAAAAAAAAAAAAAAAAAAAGAATTAGGCAAGGAGTTTTGTGATNAGCTTCATATTCTGTGTGTCAGAACATTAAAAAAATGGAATTTCCACAAACTGCCATTTGAAGCTGAAATGGGTTCTGACTCAATACAATCTGCAAAATTTAAAATGGTGCCAATACACTTCACATATTTGTCTCATTTTCTTCCTTCCTCGTCCATACGCATGCAATATGAAACTCTGCTTTCTAACTATATTTGTATTTCTCAACAAACACTTGCTTCTCTTATCAAGTTCCATGAAAAAGTGCTTTCTTTCAGCTGAGAAAAAAGTGTCTTGACCTAAATTTATAGCCATTCTTTTTCCTTTTTTTTCTGTTGTTGTTCCAAACCCAGTCTGATTCTAGATGGCAGATTTTCCAGCTGAAAGCCACAATGAAGAACAGGTGTACTTGAAAGCATATCTAGCAAATTGAAGCAATTGTAGCCCATCTACACACTGTGTAGTACCCAGCTCACCCACATAAGACATTGGCCCATTTGTCCATTAAAATTCAGGAACTTAACAAACTATAATTCTGCATAATTCATAAGCAAACAAATTCCATCTGTCTTACCTTCAGAGACAGTGTTGATTAGGGGGCATGAATGTAATGAAGTAATACTCAGTGGTACTCTACTGGTATAAACATATGCTGAGAAAAAAGCCTAAAGGCTTTGAAGATTTGCAAATTTTCAAGTTTATGTGCAAAAAAAAAAAAGCAATCAGGACTTGAAAAACTGCAGAAGGACCCGAAGAGTTCCTGCCTAGCTTGCAACACTATGACAGAGCTTTTAATCCTCATGAGCACCCTTGCATGAAAGGTAGGCATACACACAGAGGGGGGAAAAAAGGCAAGAAAAAGCAAGAGTGCAAATGGAAAAATGCAGTCACTTTGTGTCTTTCTAATTTCAATGCTCATCTTTCCTGATAGATCTGCAAAGAAAAGACCCCTTCAAGGGAGGCAGGTGCAGGCCCATTTGTACAGCCTTCTTTTTAGACTATGCAAATTGGAAGAAAGGCTGCAGGTTCAGTGAGTTTCCTGTTCCAAATACAGTTCAACAATACACTACCTCTTCAACAAAACCTTCTCTCCTCCAACTGCTCTCTGTGTAAACAAAACACATTTATTACACGCAAGGCACAGGCACAAACTATCCTGAACTATTCTTAAGCACAACTAAATAGTGTTTCAAATCCTCAATTTCAAAGGAGGAGCTATGGATACTGTACATATTTTCTGCATGTTGTGCCTTACTTCTTTTAAGGGATAACGCACTCAGAATACTATTTACAGAAGGAAAGCACCAACTAATGACAAATCTTCAGCTGGTCTAAACTGCCTCATCCATTGACTTCTGTCCCCTTCAACAGCCACGAATTGTGCAGGTGCTCTTGGCTGTCCTACTGCATGTGTTCTGCTCCAAGGGACCACTCTGGAATTTTATATCAGTTACTAGCACTTCCATTCCTCTTAAAAGACAGTAAGACTTTTAAAGTTGGTGGCCCTCTTTAAGTTAATGGCCCCTCACAGAAGATCTCCTGGCCACCTCAGAATTACAGCTGTAGACTGATTGCCTGGTTTCAGCATTTGTACTGAATAAATGTTGGCAGCTGCTGAAGGGTTTCCTTTTATCTGCCTCTAACAAGAGTGCATAGAGATAAATTCTTTATTATTTCTGAGCAATCATTCCATTCTAGATACCATGCATGTGACTTGACATCTGGGGAGCTTGTACTGGCATGTTCAGTTACCTTCCCTGATATCTTGCCATGGAAAAGAGAACTCTGATTAACAAAGAGAAATGAGAGTGAGATGTAAGCTATGCAGATGGATGGCGGGGGGGACGGAGGGACAAAGGGACAAAGGGAAGAAAGAAAACTTTAAAAAAAATGAGAGCAGAATTCAACAGAATCAAGAGTCTTTGGGAAGAAAAAAAATTACTTAAAACAGTATTTTAAAACTGCATTACAATAATTTGAATGGATGTCTATCAACAAGCAGTAAAATAAATTCTAGCATAGTGACAAAGTAATTTTCCAGACAAAAATGATCATGCATTCCCCCTAACATACCTATAGACTTGAAGGAAAGTCTTTATGTCAGCAAATTTTACCAGCCTAAGGCTTTCTTCCTCCAGATCAAACAATATGATCCATCACAGCAGCACTCTGCACCACAGGTAGGAAGAATTCTTTTCTCTGACTTGTCTACATGATCTGCATAATTAAATTCATAGCAATTGTTATCAACCTACTATCTCTGTTTTTACTGTTTCTCATCTGACAAAGGGCTTACACAGCCAAAGCCTTTTCTGTTTCTTCCCCCTCTGCCTTTTGATCTCACAAAGGATATTATTTCTACCTGTAAATTATGTTTCTCTTCGATCTGTATTCTAGAACCACAACAGCCTGAACATCAGAACTAGGACAAACAGCCCATATAGGACAGCTCACTTCTCTCCAGCTAGCTGCTGTCAAAAAAATCATTTGCCAACATCACAGGTTTCTGCTTCTCCCCTCAGTTCATAAGGTTACAGAACATTACAGCTCCCAGCAACGAAAGCAGTTCAAATTGTATTTTAGTAATGAAATTCAGCATTATCGTTTCAGAACTCCCTTCGTTTTTATTTGTCACAAACTGACCCAAAACTAAAGAAACAGTCATGCTCTGCATCTTAGCTCACATCTTCACAAAAGGAAACTCCAGCTGATGAGGTCTGCCTCAGCAATGAGTACTACTAAGTTGATGGGAATAGTTTTAGAAGGTTTTTGGGAGATTAAATGCTGATTCATCTGTATGAAAACAAAACACACACAAATAAAAGCAATAAACAACAACAAAAAGTCTCATATGCTTGCTACATAGTTACTTTTCATCTCATAGAATTAAATATTCATGGCCTTTCCAAAGCTAGCTGCCTACTACTCAGGAAAAACTGTTAAATATGTAGTAGGATGATATGCTGTGTGAGCTTCATACACTTATTCAATTTTTTATATGATGGCTTTAGGATTTTCATGTATTTCACAGTTTTCTGCACCTCAGTTCTTTGCCAATGACTGTCACAAAAGGCATTATATCACATGGAAAACAGACAAAGAAGGCTGGTGAATTTCCTCTGTCTTTCCAACTCAGGCAGAAACACTGCTAAAAGCATCAGAATTTATGTCAGACAGCAGGGAAAAATGCAACTAAGGAAAGCGTTTCTTTAGAAGAGCATAAATATTGTAAAGTAAAAAACAAGAACCACATGAGGAAATGTAAGCTGAGAAGAAAATTTTAGCAACCCTTTAGTTTGAAAAACTTACAGAATTAAATAGCTTCATCCTAATCCTGATGCAAACTTCAATTGAATGAGGAATACAGAAGAAATCTGCCATTCTCCCATTACTATCTAATATCTATCCATACATGAAAGCCCATGACAAGTACTTTAAATAAACTGCTCATCCTATCAATGCCCAGACTGATCTCTGGCCCCAAGGAAGGCCCCAAGAAGGCCTTGGCCCCCGCTCTGACCCCAATGAAGGACCAGCCCCGAGACCATTCCCACGACATCTGCATGTACAACCCCTGCAAATTCACATCAGCTCACAGCACACTTCTTTTTCAGCCCAAGAGCTACTGTCACGCTACCTTCTATAGCCCAAAATGTGCAAGAGATGACAGCTACCAAGAGTTTTATAGTTGGGAGTTAGATGGTATGGTGGTATATTGCAAACCTTCTGGAGGCAGCAGCTTTATTTCCAAACACAGCCTGGACCAGTGCTCCATTTAGAAGGTTTTGAAGCAGTTTTAATTTTTTTTTTACAAAAGAAAATGTGTTTCTATAATAAACACTCCCATAGCTCACAGACAAGTGATCAATACCATTTAGGTAAACAATTCCTTCACTGATGTACATAAAAGAGCAATCATTATTCAACTCTTTGAACAGCTGCAGCCTACACAATGGCAAGAGAAGTTTAAAATAAATCATTATATATGGGAATCTGTTTGAGTAAGAAACCTATTGAATGAAAAGGTACAATATTTGTGGACTATATCAACACAAAGTAAATTAGCAAATGCTTAAAAGGGACTGAATATTAAATTATTTAATTTTATAGATATTTATGTTTTTGAGAGAAATCCACTCAGGACTAAAAACACAGTTTTGAGGATACATTTCATGAGTGACTGGAATGTAGCTATAGGAACAAAAGTTGAAGCAAATGCTTGTTGGTTTTATATTTTGTTTTCATTAAGTTCAAGATCTAAAAGAATACTTCATATTTCAAATTGCTGCCTGATAAATACATTGATATAAAAATGAAACTGCAACAGGAAAAAAACAAATACTCCACACTGATGGAAAAGGTATTTTGAATCACCTTTGTAGGTATTTCCTACACATGAAAGTTGCTGACCTTTAGAACTGAAAAGAATGAGATATTTTTCTATTTGTATTTAAAAAAAAAAAAGTTTTGCACAAAGCAATTTCTGTATTATATTCTCCACTCACAAAAAAAAATTTAAAAATATTAATGAGATCATAAAAATCAAATACTCAGAAGACAGAAATGCCAGACTCACTTGCTCTGCTTCCATTCACAGGAACAGAACCTGTCACCACCATCATCAATCCTAAGCCCACAGGTAAAGTAGGCAAGTTTACTATTGCAGGCAAGTAAATAACTGATATTTATTTTATTTTACCTTTTTTAAGATGTGACCCCATGTTGCTGCTAAGAAACATTATACAATACTATTTAAAATGAAACAAAACCACTTCACACTTCTCTCCTAGAAAAGACCTAAAAATCAAAGGAAGTGACCAGACGCCATTCTAGAATGGAATTAAGATGATAACAAAGCAACCAGCCAAGCAACTCACCCCTGACTTCCAAACCCAGGTGAGAATGCTCCCCACCTTTAACCAAGCCTGAGCATGTGAATGTGACAAATCATTCAGGGACCGATGACATACTGGTACTTCTCATACCATCATCCTATATACCTCTTTGCAGACACTCTTGTATGCAAAGGGGAAAAGGAAAAGGAAAAGGAAAAGGAAAAGGAAAAGGAAAAGGAAAAGGAAAAGGAAAAGGAAAAGGAAAAGGAAAAGGAAAAGGAAAAGGAAAAGGAGAACAAAGAAAAGAGAAAAAAGAAAAGAGAAAAAAGAAAAGAGAAAAATAAAGAGAAAGAAAGTGAAAAGAAAATTTTTTTAAAATTTTTAAAAAATAAAGAAAAGATAAAAAGGAAAAAAAGAGAAAACCTCTGAGAAGACAGGATATACAACAGAAGGCCCAGGGACAATTCCAGTAAGGTGTGGGCAGTGACTCATACACAAAGGATAGAAATAAACACTGTCAATACCAGTCACATCTTCTTTGGGGATATCATCAAGCTGCACACCCATGGACTCAGAGAAGTTGGTTCAATTTCGATCACCCAAGTCCGTCCATAAATTTACCACGTTCTATCTTAAATAATTTATTTGTTTGTTGTTGGATGGAATGAATTCTCCTACTTTCAGCAAGGCCTAAACTAGCCTAAATCAACACTGATTTTGCCACTGGAATCCACAAAAAAGCTGTAATGTACAAAACAAGTGATCAAAAAAGGGAAGAAAAGGATATATAGTTTCTGAGCATTTCTCACTTTTAAGCACTGCCACCCATGGCTGTCCTCTTCATGAAAGATCCCCAACTACCCCGAGAGGAGCAGATATTCAAGGAATGCCTAGTTTTGCTGCTTTATAAAGAGCAAGTGTTCAGTCTCCTCTCAGCATTTACACACATACATGTACAGTCCTGACCTGCCACAAGGGAATATGTTGAAGTGTAAGGGCTGTTTTCAATCTACTTCTGGTACCTCTGCTCTTTGTAGTCATTTGCTGTAATCCCAAATCCTGACACAGAGTTATAATCAAACAGCAGGCAGTTCAAAGGACCAGATTTTCAGGCTCAGCAATCAGACTGGTTATAATCCAAGGCAATGCTTCATGATACCTAATCATATATTCTGCAGCTGCTAAAGAGAGGGGATTTTTATTTCCCAAAAGAACTGTAATTATCCTTCACAAAGCCTGCAGTCTTCTTACAGTAGAACAGCTGCAATTTCTTGTTGCCTTAACTCTTGGACAGTCTGAGTGTATATATTCTGAGAGTATATATTCTGTATATATTCTTTTCAGGGCAGAATCATCTCAAAGCACATATGTCCCATCAGAGCACAAAAAAAATATTTATATGAAGACTCATGTCCCTATACAAATCTGCAGACTTAAAACAAGCAGACCATGATACTTCTACCTAATTCTGCTTTTCCCTCTTTAAGTAATTATCAAGCCATGATTTCTACTTATCTGAAAAACAAGTACATACACTTTTTTTGTAATGCTGTTAGAGATGTGGAACGATTTCACAAATAAATATTTTTCTTTTAGCAGAGAATATGAACTAGTTAAATCAGCAAACTATGTGTTTAAATGTCTTAATAACAGAACTGTTTGTTTTCCACTAAACTGGCCTCAAATTTGACATTTATTTGGAATGAAACAGGCTGTTTCTCTTAACCTAAGCACTTAGAGGATAGGAGGCCTCACAGCAGCCTTTTATCCTTTCACCTTCCAGAGGAGGGACCATGGATGGAAGGCTGAGGCTGCATGCTGGGGTAAGGCAACACAGCAATCCACAGGATTCACACAAGCTTTGAACCCAAGCCAAAGTCATCAAGAGCTTTCCATTAGAACAAATCGATTAAAGCCAAATTTTGTTACTAATATGCCTTGTCCACAATATTTCTGAGCAGAAAGAATGTAGTGGCATCCTAAAAACCATGACTTGTAACAGAAGCACTGACATATCCTAAATTGTTTGAGGACACAAGTAGCACTGTGTTAGGTAAATGAGCTTTGAAGAACTGTTGTAGTAGCTTAGGAACAAGGGTAGAGAGTAGTGGTAGAGTTAATAATGCTACACAAAAAAGTTTGTCCAGACAACACAATTTTTATGAAGATCACAGATGACCCCAAATACAAGAGATCAAAAGGCCTGAGCTTTAAAAACAGACTGGAAGTAGTCTCTGAGTCCATTCTGCTTCAAATTGTTTAAATGTTCTATGTAACAGGGAAATGGCTCAGCACTGAAGAAACTGTAAACAAAAACATATCTTATTAATCCAAGATGGGTTTCTATTGTTAGTGTGCTGTGCTCATAGTTCAAGCAGATTTATTGAAATGTTTGCCACTGTAAAACAGAAGATTTCACATGCGTTGTCACAGTGGGCAATAATGAAGTCTACACAGGCTTTAACAGAGAAAAATGCTCTCACCCTTTGGTATGGCAGGCAAGATTAACAAGAATCTTCCCCGCGTTGTGAAGTAAACATCTGGACTTTTCTTTTCCGTGCTGTATTTCTTCCTTACTGAAAGTAAAATACTCCACTATCTCACCAGCTGAAAACTATAACCAGCTGCTTGTGCAATAAGAAGACTTATTATTCCCCTGAAACAGAAATTTACCTTTCTTCCAATTTAGCCACTGTTTGTTTATTTTAAATCAAATGAGTGATAATTTATTTTAAACACTGAAAAATCATCAAAATGCAACACTAGTAAATCACACTAAATGGAACATTAAGAATACTGATTTCCTGTATGGTCTTAGGAAAGAAAACCTACATATTTTTCTTAGTACTTTAAGCCTTTCCATACAAAAAAAAAAAAAATTGAGCCAGGAA
>WEIU01014025.1:163381-177543 GCA_013389925.1 Aegithalos caudatus
AAAAATGATGCAGGTAATCACCATGATTCAAGCCAAGTTTAGAGCTGTCCCAGCTCAGCTGTGAATCAGTGAAAATGAATGTTGACAAAAGCCTGACTCTTGTCATATGTGCCCAGAGACAGGACAAAAGAAACTGGCACAAATTATAATATAGGAAATTATGTTTAATGAAAGAAAAAATGCATTTTAGTGCAAGGATGGTCAAGCACTGCACAGGTTGCCCAGAGAGGTTGTGGCATCCCTATCCTTCAATATACTTGAACAGGATACATTACTGAGCAACCAGTTCCAGGCTTCCCTGCTTAAGTATGGTTTTGGACTAGACAACCTCCAGAAGCCTCTCCCAACTTCAGCCACTCTGTGATTTGACTGGATTTTACAGGGATCACTGATTACTTTAGTATGTGTGCCATGACCTCAGCCCTCCTGCTAGCCTAAGCAATGAAGCCAATAAGCAAGCCTATTGGCTTAACTCTGACTTAAAAGAACCTTCATGATCTTAACTGGGCCAGAACTGTAAACAGGGCTGTGTTACATGAGGAAAATGAAAAAAAAAAAAAAAAAAAAAAAAAAAAAAAAAAAAAAAAAGGGCCCAAAAACACACCAAAAAAAAAAAAAAAAAAAAAAAAAAAAAAAAAAAAAAAAAAAAAGTGGCTCAAACTCCTACCAAAGAAGAAGAAAATAAATACATAAGTATGGCAAAAAGACTTATTGTATCATCAAATTATACAAGTAACTATCAAGATAAGAAGAAAGAGCATGAAATCAAAATCCTAATCAAGTCTAGGAAATACTTCCATCAGCTGTGACAGAGAGATTTAAGAAGAAGTTGATACTACAACTAGAATTGTTCAGAGTCTCATAAACAGCACGATATTTTGGCTTCCATCCCACACAAAATTAATTTCTAAATATTTGCAGATAAGCTCAGCAGAACCCCATGCCAAACTCTTAAGCAATTGTCTCTCATATGCTTTATTTTGTACTAATATAAAATAATCATTTCATGACTCCTCACAAAATTAAAATATTCTTCCAAGCCGATTTTCCACTGAACAGTCAAAAGAATAAATATTTTTCAACATCTGATCCACAAGCAAAAAGTTAAGAATATGAATGTCTATCAAAAGTTTAGCCTCGGAATCCTTGCATACAAAACTGAGACATTTTTCCTACTTAATAAAGAAAGGATAGTGACACTGAGGGAAAAAAAATCCTGAAATGAATTAATAAATATTAATAAGAGCTTTCTGATGCATGCAGTAAATTAAAAAGACTGTTTCTATCGTGGTGTAAACGAAGAGTTTCTCCACTACACTAACAACTATCCATTAGACCCAGTTCACAGCAATTTACAAGATGAGTGATAAATGACTATTGACCTCTGTCAAGCAGAAATCACAGAGCAGTTTAATAAGCTGAAACATTATTGGCATTCAATACAATTTGGCACAAATTCTGGTGTTTCTCCTTTGAAAACCACAACTCTGAGCCATGGAGAACATCAGCAAAAAGAAGCCAGAATATCATTTAATTCTTCCTTTGGAATAAAAGAAGTCACATGTGACAGCAGTTTTATTCATTGCATGTAGGATAAAGACAATCAGGTGTTATTTCTCTTAACTACCAATGTATGGAGGCAATAGATCCACAATTTTCCTTCAAAAATACTTAATTCTCAAACATCTCAGTGCTGAAAAATTCCAATCTATTCCCAATATTTACATATGATCCAGATCAAAAAAAAAAAAAAAATAAACTATAACAGATCAAAAAATCATGTTGCACTCAGAACACAAGCAAATAGAACATGTGAATAATAATGTGATCCCTCCTGCAATTTCACTGGAGGTAGTACTCTTTTGACATGTTTCACAGGCCTAAAAATAATTTTAAAAACAGGCCAAGGGGAATCTCACCCAGTTCAACAAGACCAAGTTCTATATGATGCACTTGGGATGGAGCACCTCCTCTGTTAGGAAAGGCTAAGAGAATTTGGTTTGTTCAGCCTGGAAAGCAAAGACTTCCAGCTGACCTAAATGCAGACTTCCAGTGCCGGAAGGAAGCCCACATGAAAGATGGAGTGAGATGATTTACAAGAGCAAGGAGTGACAGGACAAGGTACAATGGCTTTAAACAGAAAGAGAGGTGTAGGCTGGAAATCAGGTAAAAATTCTTGACTGTGAGAGTGGTGAGGCCCCAGAACAAGTTGCCCAGAGAAGTTGTGAATGCCCCATCCCTGCAAGTGTTTCAGCTGGATGAAGCTCTGAGCAACCTGATCTAGTAAAAACTGTCCCTGTCCATGGCAGGAGCACTGGTGCTAGATTATCTTTCAGATCCCTTCCAACACAAACCATTCTACCATTCTGTGATATAAAGAAGACCAGACCATTTGTCTCTATATCAACAGACGGCACACTCCTTGTGTTTGGACCTAACCTCACTATTCTGCTAATGGAAACCTAACAGGCTCTAGGCTTGAAGACAGTGATTAACAACATTAACTTACAAAAAGGGCTTCTCCAAGACTTTTACCTATTCCAATAATCCCATCAGCTTCAACATGTCCCATGTTCTTACTTTGCCTCATAAAGCTCCGTGGCATCCCAACTGACATTCAAATGTGAGAGTTTTAATTTTCTCTTGTGTCTTGACACACTTGGCACTTTGAATTCAACATTTCCACCACATGGGAAAAAGATTCTGGCATGGTTCATCAAATATATCAAGTCACAGCAACTTGCCTTTCCCCTCTGTTCCATTGGCACTTCATCTGCTATTTAAAAATATATAATCTGGAAAATCCCACATACCTGATCTGTTATGGTAGAAGTCTAATTAAACCTAAAACTAATTTGAAAGTGTCAGCAATATCTTTTCTGAAGAACATTTAGGTATACTCCATTTAATAATAACATGACTTGAAGAAGTAATGAAATTATGACCGTGGGAGTAAAAATTGTTTTAAAAGGAGGACTATTACTCATACTAAATACCACATGTTTAAGTGAGTGGCATTGCATTAATAATTATAGTAGTTATCACTCTTCATTGAAGAGAAAATATATTCAGATTACTAGGTCTATTTAACACAGTAAAAAGAAAGACAGATTTAAAAAATGTTATTGTAGAGCTGAGGTAGTCATCTGCCAGCCTCTATTCCCATCATTAGTAGCCAACGTGTCTTGAAGTCTCTAAAAATATGGCTAAGTAAATTGTTATTCATACTAACACACTTTATTGATAAAAGTCCAGATAGATATAAACAGAGAAAATTTAAGAAAAATGCATTTTTTTCATCTTTTTGTTCTTCTCACCTTATTCTACCTGTTCCAAATATCACAGATATTAAGAAAAAATAAAATTTTATTCTAGTTTCCATTGTTTTATGACAAGTAGAGTTTCCATGTAGAAGAGAGGGACATAAAAAACCCTGCTGTTTCAAGTTCTACTTACTATCAGTACTAGATAAGCTAGAAGTGCCTTTACCTTGGCAGACTTCTTCAAATAATTATTTACCATGATTAACCTGGTTTCCTTGGGATTGAAAGATCTCTCTAGTGCTTTTCCCACTTGCCCATCAGATTGGTTGGTACTCTAAATGCAAGAAACTCATGATCAAAAGAATGACTGCCTTGGATATATCCTGAAACTATACAGAAGAAAAACACCATTTCTACAAGGAAAATTAACAAAAATCTATTGAAAAAAAAAAAATAAAAAATCTATTGATTGCAGGCAATGCAATCTTGTGCAAGATCAGATTCTTCCAAAAAAGAGTGCTAGTTTATAATCATACTAGAAATGCTATGAAGCAGATTCTGTCTAGCACTCATAAAAATTTGGCCTGGAACTGCTTGTTACTCTTGCTGCTCCTGGGATGGCCGTAAGGAAGAGCAAAGGTGCTGCATTTGGCCCTTTCAACCACATACACATTTTCCAACAAGCCTGTATGCCCTTTCCTCACTACAGATACTACTGCTTCTCCTTCTCTGAAGAAGTCTCCTTAAGACAGAAAACAACCATGAGGTTAATTTTTCTCCAAAACAGCCTCCCATGATGTATATTCTGGAGAGTCAGTTCAAAATGATCCTTATGTGGGTCACTGCTCACCTCCCTCTATACTGTAGGTCCAATTGGATTCAATATCCAGATTTACCTGGCCAATTATTAATTTCTAAGGCAGCCAAATCAGCCAATAAATCAGGACATGAAGGTCATGTTTCAAGCCCCAGACAGAAGGCCACAAGCTGAATTACCACAATGCCCTTTTCTGCATATCTGTCAAAATAATCCTGGCACTGCTCAAACTCTGGGCTCATTTGAGAAATCCACATGTCCGGTCATATAGATATCAAGGGGGCACTTGATATTTTCAGGGCTTCCTTCTTCGCCCTCCCCTTCTGATTGAAGTATTTGCAGCTTTGATCATTCAAAGACCTTGTTAACCTTAAATATTCAAGACACGTGTTTCATTAGTTTAGCATTTCTTTCTCCCTTTAGCAAAATTGCTCTGAAAGGAAATTTTCTGCAAGACTGTGAGTACCAGGGAAACATGCTGCTGTATGTCTCCAGTGAAAACCTTTCAGCAACATCAAGAATGTATCACTCCTGGTAAAACATCTGTTGGAGACAGTTAACCTTCACAGTGCTGTGAGCAAAAATATTAGTAACAAAATGAGCTGACATGGTGGGCATATGTGTCGGCTGATGTTCCTGTACAAGAGGCACTCACCTCAGATTTTGTCTATCTTCATTACTCAATTAAACAGATCACTGAACTAACTCATATTCCAGTGATTGAGAAACAGCATTCAGTATAGCAAATATAAGGACTGGGAAAATTTCTGTTAATAGTAAAAGAATTAAAATACTTAAGGATTAGGATTTCTTTTAGTAGCTATTTGCACAACACAGCTTTTATGTCACACTTTTGTAAAAGGCTCCTTGCACAGCGAACACATAGCAGTACATTCCTCTTCTATGAAACTGCCAGAAAGTTGTACAAACCCTTTCTCCTCAAAAGCTTATTTACCTGCAAACAGTAACAACTCTTGCACAGAACAGTTCTGGTCTAAATTTCTGACTCAATCAAAATGTTTTCACCTTGGTGAAAAATTACCATTTACTTGAATTAACATTTCTCCTTCTCTGAGTTGTAAAGTGAAACAGTCATTCAACCATTGGAAACGGGATTGAGGCTGATGAGCTTCACCAATGAAGCCAAGTCAAAACTGAGGGCTGTGTAAAGGACTTCCTAACACTTGCAAAGAGAGAGCACATAGGCTGGAGTTCGTAGTTTTCCCAGGAACGGGAAAAGAAAATCCCTTATTGGAGGTCTACAAAATTCTCTAGAAGTGGAGAAAGACTCACGTAGGTCTGCAAGCTGCCAGCACAGCAGCCAGGTGGGACTTGACAGCAGAATGCCACACCACTGGCACTAAATAACTCACCCTTGCAGGACAGCTGCCATTCACATGGCAGGGACAAGCCTACACATGTGGACAACAGCTCAGTGACACCTGGACAACAACACTAACACAAACTTCTCAGTGTAAAGAACATGCATCATGGCACAAATTGCAGGAGCATATAAGAATAAATTCTGAGTAGGCATCCCAAATAGAAGAGATGCCTTCTAAAGCATACTTTTTTGGTTTGCAGGGTTTGGTTGTTTTTTTTTTACCAGTGGTGTCTCTAAGAATACCTACTTCTTTAAGAGGAAAAGCCCTTCCCTTGCCTGCATACAGTCATATTCCATTAATTCAGAATAGCTTCTGTAACAGCGATGGTAACTGTTGTGATTTTTCATATTGAAACTTCTGTCATTCTCCTCCACTGAGAAGACTCTAAATTGATATCATATATTTATATCTTATTTATACAAAGAAATTCTCTTCCCTTACTGTTGGCAATTGGGCTATTTCTGTTAAAATTCACTTATTAATTCAGCAGAACAAAGCTCACCTTAGTAAGTTATGCACATTAACAGCAGGCTATTATCCATGTCGCCTTCTTATGAATCAATTAAGTTTAATGTCCAAATTTCAAAATGAGCAGAAGAAACATATTTCTGCATAATGAACTCTGAGAAAAAGTCAACAGATGTTCATAAAGTCTCACCACATCTATCTACACAGGCTTTTAATTAAATATATTCATGTTTATATAAGAAATCTCATCTATTTTGTTCTAAAATTTGCCTCTACTTGAGCCTGAGATTTAATGAACTCATCAAGACCACCAACCATACCATGTTTTGGGTTCTTTTTAAAATGCTTTGCAGATCTCTTACTTCTATTCTATTCTTCTTACTTCTTACTATCTATTCTTAGCCCAGATCTCCACTTTTTCTTTCCCTGGACAACTGTTATTTTGAAATTAATGAACCTTCTCCTGACAGCCATGCAGAAGTTGTCTGAAGTGTGCATGGCTCAGGTGTCCTGGTACACATTTCAGGCAGCCTGAACCCACAACACTTCTCTGACCCAAGCAATCTGTTGGTTTTGCTTTGGGTGTTTGACATCCAAGTGTGGTTTGCCTTTTAATGCTGCTACTGTAAAAGTCCTCCAGAGAGTTCTAAATTCTGCCTGTTTTCTTCTTGGTTCCCCAGAAAGCCTTAAATGCATAACCAGAGACAGTCACTTCAACAACAAAAATAATGGACTTCTCAGTCTGAGAAACACATAGAAAAACTAAATGTTAAAAGAGATCAACACTGGACATTTTTCTGGCTTTGCAGTTTTTTGGTTGTTTTTCTTTTTTTCTCTCAACATCAAAATATTAAAAGCTATCTTATATATATATATATATATACATATATATTTATTTTTAGTGAAATTACTACTCAATATGAAATTTCAGAATTAGTAGCTGATTCAAAAAAATTAAAAATGCTGCCCCTTCCTATTATTTCTCCTTCCCCAGATCTAAATTATCCAACAATAACAACACAAAATTTATGGATACATTCTATCTCCTCTAAGCAGCAGTTTGGAGAAATTTATTACTAGCCAAGTAATAAATATTACCCAGCATTTCAGCTGCCTTTCATGCATTTGAATGTATTATCCACATATAAAAGACAGTCATTACTGAAAAACATAACAGCCCTGATTCAGAAAAGCATTTAAGAGCATTAAAAAGGCGTTTTCCTGAATAAGCACTAACAACAAAAGGCACAACATCAGAAGGCATGAAAAAATCAGAAGAAGAAATAGTTGAAAAATATAAAATATATGGGAGGTATACTCTGGTTGATGTCAAGGTTTTGAAGGGTATTTCAGAAGGTTTCTGTTATTATTTTCAAGTTTTTCAGAACCTGTTTTCAGGTCTTATTGCAGGTAAAAATCTTGCTACCATTTTCCATGAGAAGATAGATCTCTCAATAAATATGAAGTATTTTTGGCACAGATGCAGACTATAAATGTTTCTGTTTTCCCTGCACTTATTTAGATCCCTCACTGGATTATTTATAAACTAATGCAAGTCTTTCATATGGAGTCTAGATACAGAGGTACAAATTGGCTGGCATCTTGTCTTATGTCAAACAGGCTTGTAAAGCCTTATTTATGTGACGGAAATCATAAATGATGATTCTGAAGTTGATACAGACAAAACAATAGGATGCTGCTCCTCCTTAGTCACCTTTCAGACTCATGAAAAAGCCTAAAGCTTGCTTTGTGACTAGAAACCCTGGAGCGGGAATCATGACTGCACATAGAGACTGCAGAGCAAAAATGTTCCAAACTCCCAGCCAACTCTTCTTTGTGAACTACTGATCCCTTCCATATCACTATTATTATCAGTTATTTAAATATGAACACAAATAACTTCACTCTTCATTGCCTGACTCCATAATTCTCTTAGCTCACAACACTTCTCTCATAGGAGTCATAGGGAACTACTTTTGTCACTTTGTGCTTTTAGCAGCTATACAGATCGACAGCATGGAGTACGAATGTATTAAAAAAAAATAATCAAAACAACAAAAAACCCTAACCTATAATTTGACCACTCTCCTATTCTACAATCCATTGGCAAATGCACATTTCTCAAATGTATGCGACAAGAAACATATAATCTCCTAATTATTAACAATTTCTACCATTTTTAAAACTCTGAAAAAGTACTATTGCAATTAAGGACAAAACATTTAGCAAGCGTGGATGAGAATGAAGTATGGATTTTCTCATCCAAGACAATTATTTGTTGTCCTATAACTGTCCAGCTACTGAATTGCAACTTGAACTTTAAATCCTAAAGCGTGTTGGCAACTCCCCAGAATTTGGAAAGATGCAAGGAAACAGGAGCAAAGTCCCGGTGGTTCATGATTATGGCCTCAGCTCAGTATCATCAGAATCTGTTTTGGCTAAAGTAAAGCACTGAACTAAAATTAAACTAAACCTATACTAAATCCTTCCTCTTCCAATTTAATCCTACTGTATTTTGCTCTCCTTGGTATGGGCACTGGAAAAGCTTACTTTTTTTTTTTCTTTTTTTTTTTTTTTTTTTTTTTTTTTTGTAGCAGCCTATTTGAAGTCCCCTGTGTCTTTCTACATTATGCTGTTCCCCAAGACCAACAACCTTAGGTTGTACTCTTTCCAATAAGCCATAATTTCTAAATTTCTCACTACTTTGGTGATCTGGACAGCATCCACTAGTCCATATCCTCCATAATAAAAACAGACATGCTTAAAAGAACAGAGGTTATGAAGAAAAGGTGTATCTGCATTCCTGGAAGACTTGATCATATTCAGTCATTACATTCTTCCCTGGTTTCCATCTTTCCCCAAACCATCAGTCATCAATTCAGAGCAATTTAGGCACATTTGAGAATTTGACCAAGATAATCAGTGAAAAAATACTCAACAGGAATTTAGGCAATGATCAAATGATTTATGCAGAAGATGGAATGAGCCTAGCCCACCCACTGACACAAATGCCCTGGGGAAGAAAAGCAGCATCACTAAACTGTTCTGTTGCTGGATGACAGCCACCAAGTCCCTGTGAGGTGGAACTTTGCTCTTGGCCCTGAAAAGCCCCTCAGAAGGGGTTCACCAGAAGGAGGAGGGCACTAATGCACTGGCAAAGCTCAAGGGACAGAGCTTTGTGTAATCTCAGAAGGGATGATTACTGTGGTGTGTTTACAGCCCAGGGTAATATATACAGGTATTTTTTACTCTTCTCCTGGCTTTTGTTTGTTTGGGGTTTTTTTTGCCTGCCAGCTATTGTTAAAAGGGAGTCACTAGGAAATACTTATACAGTTGTTCAATTCAAGACACAGGTTTTTATGCATACTAAGACAACTCTATTTTACAGAAAAACAACAAAACCTTGTAAACCACAACACAAAAATCACAAGTTCTGTGGTGTTGTCTTCATAATACTAGAACTTCACAATTTAGTTAATGAAAGCATTATCTTTCATGACATCAGTATATCTGAATATGTAATTTTGATCTTAGTCCTTAAGCTACAATATTTTTAAGTTAATGGACTTACATTTTTATAGGATTACATAACCAGAAAAATAAGATTTTTTTTTTCTTTTAATATGTTAATCAGTTAAAGGGTTAATCATGTTGATGCTTATTTGGTCAAACCAGGGCTTCAGCATCCACTGAAGCAAATGAGATATTCATGCCTCTTGACATTAACATTTACCTTGCCTGACTCATGAATAAACAAAATATTACTTTGGACCTAGAATTAAACATAAGCTCTGCAACAGCCAAACCTTGGAAGTTTGTATGTCCTCAGGTCAAAATCATGAAACAGAAATTTCTGTAAGTCAGATCTTACAGTGAGCATAAACATTTAAAAATGTAATTATTCTTACTTTACTTGGGAACAAACTTAAGAAATACATCAGTATGAGGTTAATGTACCACATAAACATCCACCAGCCAGTACAGCAGCAAACCTGGTTCTCTCGTGTCATTTGCTAGAAACTATAAAACAAATAGGAAACAAAAGATGTTGGATTGATGCTGAGCAGCTATACATTGCATGAACAGCTTAGGGTCCCACTGGCAAGAACTGTTGTTTTGAAATTTAAATCAAGGATTTTTTCCTATTTATGACATTTACAATGGCATGTAGACAAGCAATCTGTTTCTAGTGAACTAGGAGAGTTTTCTCTGGAACAGGTGAAGTCATTAACTGCAATTAAGAAAGTGTTGGCTCCAGCATCTGGAAAAACAAAGCTGCAATAGGGAGCTGTTCTTCAGAAGCAATTTTGCCATGACAGTTTATTTATTCTGGCAGTATTTGGAGGGCAGTTCTTGGTCTTTGACAGAAAGTCTGCATTTGTACTCTACTCTGACACTGCTGAACACTATGCAGTAAACTGTCCATACAGACCAGTGTACACATTAGTAAACCTCATTTAAAAAGTCAGCTTGGATGGATACAAATCATTCTGATGTCCACAGCAGTGTTGAGAAGGCAGATTAATATGTAACAAGAAAACCAAAGTCATCTTTACAGCACCACTTTGTTATTCTTCATTTAATCAATGAATCTGTTCCTTTCATCTACTCAATGACTTGAAAGTTACAAGAATATTTTTACTTCCCACAGAGGTAGAATAGATATAATCTAATGAAAGGGAAACCCTTTTAGCAAAAAATAATACACAGTATTCCCAAATGAAAGCAATTCCCAGTCCACACTGGGATCCTTGCTTTTGGTTACATGAGATACTGAATCAAGGAAACATAAGGACATGAAAAACTAGTAACTTCCTACCAATATGTCTATATTATGCAATGGAATTTGGTGAACAAACTGTGGAGGCAGCAACAGCCCTCATTGTCTAAGTGAAGAGTATCACCCAGCACTAAAATCTTGTGTCTTAAATATACACGTAGGATAGTGCTGCTGCTGAATGTGAAATTTTAGTATTCCCTAATTCAGGCTTCTAACTGTACAATTTCAATAGTGCCTTTTACTGTAATTTCTGTTGTGAGTATACACAATATATAACAGATTCACAAGAAAGTATGCGCCCATTTCCCACAACAACAAAAAGATCTCCTGAAGATCTTGATGTTTCTGTTCCCCAGGGAGACAGTGGAAATTATATAAAAATGAACAGGGGTAAACAGCAGTGCAAAGGAGACATTCAATGAAGAAGATTGCAATAGGCAAAAAAGTTCCAATAGTTTCTTCTATCAAAAAATAAAGCAGCAGATCTAGAATTTACAGTTAGGGAATTGTTCCAGCTTCATAAATTGAAAAGTAACTAAACTGAGCTACCCCGATGCTGCATAAACACATTGTGACTTCCTCTTGAGCATCACTTCAGCACTGCTGAGCAGGTGTGTGCCTACCACAGCCTCCTCTCAGGCTTCCTGCTGGGCCCCTGCTTTACTTTCCCTTTGAACAGAGACTATTTACATATCTTTTAGAATGAAAACGTGCTGTCGTCCATTTTGACTGTGATTGCCATTCTTTCATGTAGTAAAACAGCTTTTATGGTTTCTGGTGTTTTGGTCTGTCTCTTACTCTGTTACCAAAAAGGCCTTAAAAACAAAACCAAGGCTGCACCTGCATGGACCTCCACAGGTCTACTCCGGCAGCTGTCCATGGCAGCTCTGTTCTCATTGCCCCACACAGCAGAGGACAAACTGTGATCCTCCTGTGTGCAATCCACCACAAAAACACAAGCCTGCTATTTACTACAAGAATTTCTCTGCTGATTCTGAACAAATCCCAGCCTCATGTAAATCCATGTGATGCAGCCATCCCAGCCTCTGCTCCCTGGCTTGGAAATGCAGAGTGGGGTGTGCCAAGGGGAATGGAAATCACTAATATTGAAGTAAGAGATTTAGAGGTCTGCCTCAGCAGGGGTCATGCAGCCACAGCACATCCCAAGAGAATTCAATGGCTCTGTTGTGCATTTGAGGGGCACACCAAACAAGGAAGGAATTCAGCACGAATGTGAAGAATTAAAAAACATCACTTGGTGGTTATGTGATGTTATAAATGGCAATAAAGTATGCTGGCAGCTGTTACAGTTCTTCCACATTAACATTAAGAAGATAGGCTAGAAAAGGCAGGCTAGAATGGAATAAAGATGGTTTTACTGACATGATGAGAAAAGAACATCCAAGCTCTCTAAAATATGTTAGACTTTGATGAGGTCACAAACTTGACAGTGAATTGCATTAGGAAGTCATTACTCTCCCTACCAGGGCCCATGCTGTGCAATCCAAAACACACACAAGGCAAATATGTGTAGACATATGGCAAAAACAGTCTGCACAATATATGGAATCTACAGCTGGAGGAGGCTACAGCAAGGGCTGGAAAAAGAAAAGTACTAAACACAAGCAATGAGTGTCTCATCAGTAACTAAGAGTCAGTTCAACCTGATTTCACTCAAATTAATTTCACTCAAATTAATTTCAAGAAAACCGTGTCATTCTGAAAGCAGGTGTACTTCAGACATCTCAGGCAGTCAAGACCAGAACTGATAGTTTAAGGCATGCAACAGTGGTTTCCTAGAATATCTTTCGAGGGTCAGAACACCTTATCATCACAAGTGACCTTTAAAAAAATCACAAATTTCACCAGTTTAGCTAAACTGATTTGCAAATTAACTTATTTACATAAGAGACAGCCTCTAGTACATTCTGTTAAGTGTGGGAAAATGGGTGTGGAAGCCAAACTAAGCTAAATGAGTACTGGGCACTCTTTAACTGATTGAAGCATAGTCATAGAAGCTTGCTACATGGATTTAGGCAAATTTGCTTTAGCAAACAATTTGGTTAGAACAGTGCCAATTCTACATTTAGGCCACAAATACAATTCTCACTTTGCACATTGGTTAGCTCACACTAGTAGAGCTTATGGGAAAACAAATGCAGTCCAATGAAGTAGAGACCACAACTGCCCATTTCAGTCACACATGTAGCAGGATCATATTTAAAACACTCAAAAGAGAGTTTACTGTGTCCAAATGAATGCATCTCTCTCAGCTATTTTTAATCATCTAGGTCTGTACCTCAAATTATTAAAAAGATGAGGAATTTAGATTCCTAATATTAGGTGCACTGAATTGCACCTCCAGGCCACACAACTGAGAAATTATATACCACAACATCTGAGACCTTTTCTGGCAGATTTTGTGTAGAGGATTCTGTAACAAGGATATGATGGATCTGCAGATAGGATTAAAACCCAGATGCAGTTCTCTCTGCAATTTTAAGATGTTAAAGTCTAACTGTGTTTGAAAAGAGAATAATATTGTTCATTATACTTAACAGTTCTGAGCTGTGAGCCTAAAAAGATTTATGGTGTTTTTTAACATTACTCAATAAAATGGAAAAAGAAGGGGATATGGACTTTGCCCATTTATTCTCTGTCACAGGATCAGATATCTGAACTCATGAGATGCATCACTAGCTCTACAGATATAAAGACCCACACTTAGAGGAAGAAGCCTTGCTGATGAATCTTTCTACAGAGGAGCCATGGGTTACCTAAATTTAGAGAGTCCTCAAATAATAAGAAGGAAAAAAAAAAAAGGGAGGGGGGGAAAAAAAAAAGGCAGAAAAATAAGGGAATTAGAGAAAGTAGAAAAGAGCCCAAAGAAAAATAGTTTGTTCCAAATTGTAACAAATGCATGAAATAAGGATGATGATGATTCATATGCTTGAATTTAAAAAAAGTTAAGAAAAAGCTAAATTTAGTGGAGTAGAACTGTCTCTGACTGTGCATATCTAGGCAGTTTTCCTTTCCACACAATTATCAATAAGGCTTTCTAAAGTGAACCTCTGATGAAAGGTGTCATAAAATCATCATTCACACATACCAGTTTTCATATGGTTGCTTGTTCCATTTCTTCCTGTTTGTTCCAAAATAATTCAAATTTTCATGAAGTAGTCTGATTATGAACACAGACAAAGGATTTATCAAGACTGTGACACTTTAATTGCCATAGCTTATAATTCAGGAAAATGGCTATTACAAATTTCCAAGCTTCATTTTTAATTTTTTTTGTTCTTCCTCTCCCTGGGTCTTCATCTTAATTGAATGGATAGATAAGTCTCCTAAACCTAGTAATAAAAATGATTAAAATGTATCATAGATATAGAGCCGCCTTTTTTTTTTTTTTTTTTTTTTTTTTTTTTTTTTTTTTTTTTTTTTTTTTT
>WEIU01014025.1:177613-193631 GCA_013389925.1 Aegithalos caudatus
TATATATATATATATATATGTACTCACACAGTGTTTAGGATTTATAACATCTCTTTATATTCACAGCAACATAGAAGAGGTGGTTTGCTTCATTGTTCATTTGACATGCCTCTCTAATTCTAATACTGTGTAAAGAAGTCATGCTTGTAAGTAACCTAGAGCTGGAAGTCCTCTGCTTGGCTGTAGGAGTTTTACTTTATTTTAAAGAGGAATTTCAGAGAGAACTGTTTCTGCTACAGATTAGTGTCACAAAAAGTGGAATCATCATCCTCAGTATCAATGTTCTTTCAACAACAGACCTAAAATGGGTTGTGAGATGGAGAAAAAGCCTTCATTTGAGTATATCAGCTCAGAATGTATAAGACAGTCCCTTCAGGATAATTTTATTCAAGGTCATTTTGTAAAAACTAATGAGTTTGAAATTAAAAATAAAACTCTATGACACTTAATGGTTTTCCTGAATTTCAAATATTAAACATTTATCTTATTAGCCTCTCTCCTTCATACATGACCTATTTTTTTACTTTCCTGTGAACTGAAATAAAAAACAACTCAGTGTTCAGTTTTCTTGAAATTCTCCATTTAAATAATATCCTTTATACTGCTATATACAGGTCCACACTTAACTTGGATAGTTTGCCTAACAGTTACACCCCAATGCCAGATATGTTACATATTTAACTTCAAAATCTCTTATCTAAAAAAAGAAAAGCTACAGATACTGCACAACAGGCACCATGTTTAACAGACAGTTATTCAGGACAGCATCAGGATTCTGAGCTATGGACTCCCCAGAAAATGAAAAGCAAATGCATGTACAGAATCCCATTCTAAAGCTTACAGAGGTACACAGAAGTTTTGACATTCGAGAAATCTTCAGAGAGATTAATTTTAAACTTAAAGATTTAATACATTGCTTTTCAAAAGTAAAAAACCAACTGTGTAATGAAACCTAAGACTGTAGTTTTGTACAAATGGACATGAGGCTTCTCCCTGCCTTTCTTCTTTCCCTGCCAATACTTTATTCTACTCAGCTGAAGAATTCCCAAGGACAGTGATAAACACAAAAATTTCACCCTACAAAACTGTTAACATGTATTATTTCTTCCCTAGGCAGCAGAATAAAACAAATCCAGTAGCAACTATAACTAACACAACCTGTACTTCAGGGCATCACCAGTTCCTAATTTCTGGAGCCTCACTTAATTTATAGTCTTCAAACAAAACACCCCTCCCCAACAGGCCTTTTATCCTTTGACCTTTCTTTTTATTTAACTTCCATTTCAAATGTATCACTTTTCTTCAGTATCCTCCAATTAGATTTCTCCTCTAAGATCCTCTCTCCTCAAGATCTGAATGTATTTTTTGCAGATTGGTTTCCTATTAATAGGTGCACCTCCATCCTCTAGCATGCTTAACTTACCAGTCTGACAACGCTCACTTTGTCCAATATTCCCTGCATAGTCTAGGAAATCCTTTCCTGACTCAGAGATTGCCAGACTAATGCAGGAAGCAGTGTACTTCTTTTTAGCACAAATAGTCTTGACTCAATCTTTATCAAAAGCAAGATTTATCTAGGTAAGTCTTGAAAGTACTTCCATTTATTAAGATTTTCACTCTAATAAATATCACAGGAGTGGAGGAGAGCCTTTTTAACAACTAGTGCCAAACTCAGTTTAAAATCCAGTGCAAATCATTATGGCTACCAGCTCATAGCTTTTTCAGGGTCAAAACAGTCACTCATGCCAGCAATTTGTAACAACTGGAAATACACAGAACTATTTTTTCACATGAAACTCCTATAATGGAAGGCTTGGGGTTTTTTAAGATATGCAGAGAACATGAAACCAGATCTGTCCTACACTCCTGGTTCAGAACCAACTTTGCCAAATTAAGAACAACATCCAACATCAGCACAGTACATGAGCAAAAGAGAAAGCGTATGTGACAGACATGAAGTTATAGTTCTAGAAATTTTCTCGACAAATACTTTACAGTTGGTTTACTGACTAGCAATGTGCACTGAATTCTAAATAGAATGCTGTATGTTGGTTTAAGTCTTGACATTACTCTGTATTAGGAATCAATGCTGAAATCCAGCCCTCCATTACATAGCTATTAACAACACATTAGAAAAGAATTGTTCAAACCTCAAAAACCTCAGAAGAAATCCCCAAAACACAGCTATTCTCTGTCAAAAGCAGAGGCAGCCATCATTTCAGGTAGAAAAGGAAACTGAGCTCACTTGTTTATCCTGCATTTTGTTTGTTCCAAAGCAATTAACTGAATGAAGAAATCGTTTGCCTGTCCACAATCACAGCAGACTTTAGGCTTGCCAACTGCCATCTTCTGGAATTAATTCAGCCAGTACTGTCACGTGCTTTAAGCACATCCTCATATCTTGGCCAGATATAACAAAATGTTAGTTTTGTTTTGTTTTTCCCCAACAGAAAACACCACAGTTAAACTATTAATGAATTTCCTGTAATAATTCAGTATAGTTTCCCTAATATGTATTTCCTGATAGAGTAACTCAGTATAGTTTCCCCTTGTGAGGGAAAAGGGAAAAAAAAAATAAAAATCAAAATAACATCATTAGTGCCTCAGGAATCTTCAAAACACTTTAACACTTCAATTTCCATGGCAATGCTCTTCCTCTCCATGGCTTTCACATTAGATAACAATTCACATTTCTGATCAATAAGCAAAATTTTTGGCTTTGTTTCACAATAAACTGTTAAGCAACGTTACACATCTTGCCCACGAAAATGCATTCACTGTATATAGGAAAAATTCACCCATCTCTACAGAGAGAACTTACAGCTACAGGTATTGTAAATGAAAAGCAGGACACAAAGATGGGTGTTGTTTTAAAATTAAGGATTAATTTCTGTTGAAAAAAATCTCACACCAAAATTTACAGTAACTCCATTACAACACTGCTGTATGCTTAGCCAATACTGATCTATATAATTAAGTACAAATTATTAACCTATTAAAAAGCAGCAAAAAATAGCAACTAGCTTTCAGTAATTAATGCAAATGCTCCTGACATACAAAATTAAGTGCTACCATAAGTATTGATGACATGGCCATGCCCTTGGAATCTTACCCTCTTTTTTAAAAAAGCCTGAAAAATGTATCCCCTAGCAAGCACCTACAGAACACAACCAGAATCAACATGACCTCATTCAACATATTTATCATTCTAATACACTGCAGATCAAATTGATAGCAGAGCCAACTGTAGAGAGTGAACACTTTTCACTTTGAGATTTTACATTCTGTTTTGCTAGAATTTAACTGCACGGACTGAATACCAAAGGTCTTTGCAGGCATTCAGTGAACAGCACAAAATTATGCAAACTTTTTACCTAATAACATTTCGGTAGAAAAACTACAGACCAATATGTGCTGACCCCCACCTTAATCCATGATTTAAAGGTCTTTTCTACTGTTCTATGATTTTAACTCATTTTCCTTGTGTTTACATCCAAAAAAGCAACTATTACTAAAATGACTGAAGGGTTTTCTTCCATATAGATTTTGCCTCAGTTCAAAAAATTGTCACTGTTTTCTTACTGAAGTCAAGATTTTCTTTTTTTTCTGTATTCTTCAGGTGTAGGATATAAGCCGCCTCCTCTGAATACATCTTCCAATTCTGCTCTGCAAACACTGTTATCAATATATTGAGGATTTCCTCTCATACTCAATACTACATACATTCAAATTACACACTTGCACATTACTTCTACCACAGATTCACTGAATGAAAAAAAAAAAACCCAAAAAAACAAACCCACAAGCAAACAAACAAACAAACAAAAAACAATAGTGGGGAAAAAAAAAGGAATGTTAAATGATTATGTATGCTTAAATTTTTAGGTACAGAAACCAGCACAATTCCTAACCTTCATTAAACATTTCCTAAGCTCTCCTTTGCACTATATTTTACAGTCACAAGTTTCTAAATTATTTCTTCTGAGGTTCATCCTTGAGTGTGAACTGAGAAGATACAAATGCTCTCTTACCTTAGAAAATAAAAATAAAGAAATTAATAAACAATTAACAATTAACAATTTGAGCACTAATTATTTATTAATTTATTTTTATTTTCTAAGGTAAGAGAGCATTTGTATCTTCTCAGTTCACACTCAAGGATGAACCTCAGAAGAAATAAACCTGGATTTCCAAATCTCCTTGCTAGCACTTTAGTTCCTGATCCCTCTTCACTCTCAGTGTCCCTCCAAGCCTGACCAAATGAGTTCATCCTAACATAATCCCTTCACCATTCCCAGCTTTCACTGTATTATGATATTCTACACCTTCTGCTTAAATGTTGGTTTCATGGTTTTATGATTCTCATTAGTCAATAATCCTCGCAAGAAGCAGAGATGTATGAACTTAACTTGAACTGATCCTCTATTTGTTTAAAAAAAAAAAAGAACTAAATTTAAAAAAAAAAAAAAAATTAATAATAAAACAGGCTGTTATACTTCAAAGATGAAAAATCACTGTGTTATCAACATGACCTGATGTAAATGATTGCCAAATCTGATTTTATTTAATATATCCTCTTACTAAAACTGAAGAAGGGGAAACTGCATCCCTGGGAGACATGACTTTCTTAAAATGTCTTATCATACATTATAAAGAATGTATGTTTTGACAAACAGGAATAACTTTATTCGGCCCTAAGAGTCACTGATGAGATAGCTGTTCACAGAAAATGTCTTAAGTTACGTAACTTCTTCAGGTTTCTCCCATATTTAGTGAGATAAAATTTATAAAGAATGGAACACTACTCCTGTTATCAAACACGATTAATTACCATATCCCAATATTGTAATATAGATGCATATCTAGTAAGATAGATCCATCATAGCCTAAAAAAGCAAGATATTCATACAGTCCACAAAACTCAAACTTACAGCCAAGAGCTGAATGGAATGTGAAAGCAACAACACTGAATTAAGTAATGAAATTAATTTGTTTATAAATCTATGTGTATGTCTGTGCATTTACATACATCTATACACACAAAAAACATTTGCATGCACATTTGCATATATATGGATAAGAATACCTGAAGTCTAAAGGACTAGGATCCCAAACATCCTCCTGTCTCACATGCACATTTCACCCCATTTTCACGCTTCTTCAGTGCACACAGTTGTCACGCTGTACTTGTCTGAACAGTAGAATTGCAACGAAAAATTTAGGTCACACTTTTTCTTTAGCCTCCACTTTTTCAAAGACCTTCTCAACCACAGACAAGGCTTGGGTTTCTGGAGGCAACGTATTACTCACAGTGTCATTAGGAAACTAATAGTTACCTTGTTATTTTAAAATTGCTTTGCCAGTAAACAAACAAAATAAGATTTGCCAAGTTTGTTTATTAGAATTACTAACAGATACCTCCTGATCCCTATTTGCAAGGAGTACACACAACAGCAGTACTAAATAGAATTTTAATATTTCTTCCCATTTTAGAAAATTACCTCTTCATATTTGAAGAAAGCAGGTATCATTTCAAAGAGGAATGCCTTCATCTCAGAAATCTGTCAGGACTGCTTTGCAAGAAAGGTTGCTCTAATGAAATACAAACCTAACATAAACTACTATCTGCACTTCTCTAGAGACTAATGGGTACATTTCTGCTACCAAATACTAAATTTAAATGTCTTTCAATTATTGAGAATACAAAGTTATAGAAATTTTGCAGAGTTTTCATTTCAGTAAGTGAGGCAAGCTATCACATCTTCAAAGAAAAACTGCTAACACAGCTACTAAAGTAATATTCACAGTAGATAGGTATCTATAACTATCATTGCACTTCAAGCTATAGCAAAATGGTAAATTTTAATACAAAAGCATTGGAAAGGGCATTGATTCATAAGTGCTAGAATAGGTAGTCATTGGCTCAGTAACAGTGCAAGATGCTGAATGCAACACAGTGCAGCTGAAGAGTGAAGAAACAAGAACCAATTCTGAGTGCCTTCAATGATAGTTTTTAAGAGACTCTCATTGCTGTCACAGCTCCTGGATAGGGATGCAGACTGTACCTACTTACCATAGATGTTTCAAAAAAATGTCATAACCTAGTCATCAGGAAAGTAATTTTGAAAAGATCAAAAGATCAAAGCTCCCATCTCACTAAAAGATTAAGGAAATGGCAATTGGGGCAAGAAGTTTAAGTAGATAAACCTGCAGTTCATAAAAACCCAGCATCTTCCATTCTTAAAACAGTGAATATTAGTCAGAAGAAACACATGGAATCTGAAGTATCTTTGCCAGTTTTCAGGTTTGGCTGGCTGTAGTGTCACAAACCAAGACAATAAAAACATGTTCTTTGCTTCAGTCCATAACAGCTCATTTTTTCCCCAAGACATAATTTTCCCTTTTATTAAATATTTATTTTCATTTTTAAATCCCCTAGTTCATTTTTTCTGCTATCAAAGCACCAACTTAAAAAATGCAATGACTAACCAAGGAGACCTTGTAGCTGCAATGCATCAAACCAGTTTTGTTGACCATTCACAGGTCATTGCACTATGGTTTCACATGCCTGTTTTGAGGACAAATGACAACCACAGCCAGTTCTTTTCCTAGCTGCACAGGCATATCACCTAGGCAATCAGGAAAATAACTGTCTTGCTGTCAAGAGTCTCAATTCTCAAATTTGAAACCAAAGGATAAGGATGCCTTAGGTTGTTTAAATCAACTTAACATACAGTATTAACAGATAATAAAGAGTTATACAGCAAAGCTGATGTTCAATACCTACACTGAAATCCTACCCTGTTTGATTTCTGCCCTAAAAAAAAAAAAAAAAAAAAAAAAAAAAAAGAGTTGATGTCATTTATTATCTTTTACTACATACATTTTTGTTTTCAAACCACAAAATTATGAAACACCGTCATTATTAAATAAAAGGACTTGATTTTCCATTGTAAGGGAAAGAAGGTAAGATTGGAAAATCAGAACTTACTTCTTTAGAATATGACAGATTCTTTCAGTTGGAAGGCTCCTACAACGATCATCTAGTCCAACTGCTTTGACCACTTCCCAGCTGAATCAACAGTTAAAGCACAGTATTAAGGGCATTGCCCAAATTCCTCTTAAACACTGTCAGCCTTGGGACATTGACAACTTCTCTAGGAAGGCTGCTCCAGTGTGTGACCACCCCCTCAGTAAAGAAATGGTTCCTAGTGTCCAGCCTAAACTTCTAACACAGCTTTGAACCACATCCTCTTACTGGATACCAGATCAGCAACTCCCTCTCCACTTTTCCTTCTCAAGAAGCTGCAGAAAGACATAACTCCATCTCAACAGAGTTATTTATAATTTTTTTAAATATTTTTTCAGACCAAGGGAAGAAATGTTCATGGTGAAATTCAGATGTGCTTGTGCAATCAATTACATCCTAAAATTCAAATGAAAATCTGAGAGTAGGTATCAGATCTAGAACTGCAAATGAAAGAAAATTTATTTCCCAAATGAGATCAGAAACCAGGAAGACAAATAAGGTTCTTCTCCAAACCATATCTGGATTAAACTTAGAATACTGAAAAATTCCTGTCACAAAAAAAGACCTGTGTAACACTTTTGAATGATACTAATAAAAAAGTTATCTCTTTCAGCTTATAACAATTATCCTGTGTAAATGAAGATACTCCTGAAACCAGTTATTAAACATAATTGCCATACATATCAGTAGGATTACCAACTGCCAATAAAGACTATTGCTCACTTGAAAAGCTCAGACAATTTTTAAATACTTACGTAAAAATAAGGACTATTGAGGACATCCTCTTTGATACTGTCTAAGATGTATAGAAAATTTATATCCAGACAATTGTATACTTCAAAAACACTTTTTACATTTTCCTGTAATAATTCTAATATCTACATTTAAAAAAATTAAGTTCTGTTATTGCACAGGCTTTATATAAAATATTAATTACTACATATTTGATTATCCTCAATCTTATAGTACACAGCATACAAAAGCCTAATATATTTTGTGAATGTTCACAATCTTGGAAATCACATAGGCCAACAGGAATGTTAAGCAGCAGGGTGCTGTTGGGGATGGCTAATCCCTCACTCAGTGCTGCAGCAGGCACCAACACAGTCCCCTTGCAAAACTCAAGCCAGTTGGGAGCTCAACCAGTGCTTTGTACTATGGCAACATGTACACAGCACCGTTCTGCAGGCCCCCTCTTTCAACTCTACTAAATTTCATCTTCTCCAATGGAATTTTCTCTGTCATTAACTGAGTTTCTGCATTTGATATCTGTTGCTCTAAAATCCCAGGTACTTTCAAATCCCTAATATTGGAATAGTCTTGTGCTTTTATCAAAGCAATCATTTTACAGGGGTGAAAGTCATTGCCAAAGAAGAATTATTTCTCTTAGGATAAGGATTAAACAGTTAAAAAGAAGTTTACTGCTATGTATCTACTTTAGTACTCTAAAAATTATCCAAACCAAATGTACAATCTTCAAGGGATACTTGCCCTTTTATAAAGACTAGGCAAAGTGGAAAAATGTAATTCTCTATGCTATACACTAATTAAAACGTAAACACTTTAAACTATACCTATTTAAAATGACACATTTCAGAAACAAGCTTAGATCACATTGTGTGTCATATTTCATGCATATTAATGTACTCTACCACACTATTCTACATTAGGCTAAGAGACTCTTCTCTGCAGCATTTCGCTGGCATAAATCAAAGAACCAATATCTAAGTTTCACCTAGAAACACTAAGAAACTACAAAAAGCTGTCTGTAACAAGAAAGAACTGAATTATCACACTACTGTAATAATTAAGCTGCTGGTAAAAAGACCAAAAACCACAGCAACATCTCAGAATTTTCAACTTAAAAGCAGCAGGGGGAATAACAACACACTACTACAATGCATAATGAGATAATTTGATTTTTAAGCTTCAAGCCACCACTTCAGCCAGGAAATCTGTAAAGCAAATCACAAGAAATTGTATTTCATGTGATTTGTGATTAGATGACATTCTATTTTTAACACTTCTGATTAACAGATGGAAGTGGAGTTTTTCCTTCAAAATGGTTTTAGTCATCATATAGTACCAACAAAGATATTAATTAAACAAATTAATAGAACAAAACAAAAAAAAAAAAACCCAAAACGTGATTTCATGTTCATTCTCTACAGCTATTTCTATAGCATTTGACAAAATTACCGTTTAGTTTTATCCATGTATACACTTGAATACCACCATAGGGAAAAAAATGTACTAGGTCATCACTACAACTTGAATCCTTTTGATCGTGTTGATAAATATCACCAAGCTAAACTTTTACTACTATGTCCTGTCACATTACCCCAGTTGAATATTTTGTTCACCAGAATAAATTATTTCTGACGTGTGAAATATTCTCATGTTTCAGCACTTACATCAAGGAAAAGGCTCTTTGGAAGTAAGAGCACATGTAAATAAGACTGGATGTAGTTCCCCTATTTCCTCTGCATATAAAATTATTACCTAGCCTTGCTTAGCATTTCTTTAAAATAATTTTTTTATTCCCATGCAATTACTGATTTATACTGGAAAAACGTGTGCTTGTGAAAGAACAAGAGCGCATAAAGGAACTGTAAAACTATAAGAAATGCACTTAGTAGACTGACAGCTGATAGCTTGATGTTCTGACAATTACTATACCCATATTTTATTTGCTTAACTAATTTACTCACCATTAAAAAACAAAAACAACAACAACAACAACAACAAAAAAAAAAAACCTGCAGAAATCCCCACAAGTTTATGTAAACCATGCTGACAGAAGTGAAATCTAAAGAAAAGTTTAGTAAAGAGAATTAAAAGGGAACACACTACCCCCACTGGGTGCTAAATATAGAGAGCATAAACCCTCTCTTTCCAGTTATGGCTGAAGGAAACTGCCCATCCCCAAGGTGAGCCATGAATCTGAATCACAGGACAAGTAGGAACCATCTCTGGAGAAATGAACAGTGCTGAAACAGCACTTCATAATGAGAAGAACTTGTTTCTTCCATCTTAAAACTACTGGATGTCACTTTTATAAGAGATTATTAAAATATTAAAAATTTATAGAGGGAGCTTTTCCTCTTCTCTTATTCTTCTACCCCAGTTGCAAGGCACCTTAATAGGAAGAGAACCATCACGCTCTGGCAATGATCACTGAGGGAGAGAAGGGTAGGCATATCTTACACAAACTTCTCTTATAGTACATTAAAGTCACGACAGTGAAGGACAGTAATCAAGGATACGGAATTTATCCGAGTTCTGAAGTTTTTTGATTATGACTTAACACAAATTCACCAAAAATGCTGATTTCTTCACAGGGTATCGATTGATATATTTACTTTGGACTAAGTACCAAACACCTTAAGAATAAAAGGACCTTGAAGACACCAGTTTTCCTGCATCACTTATTTTGTATTCTGACTGCATCACATGATGTGCATGATAACGTGATTCCTCATCTGACAGTAGTACTGAAACCTATACAATATTCATCCCAAGTTTTGAGCTATTCCTCCCACCACCATCTTAATCAGTGTGAGGATAAATTCTCATCTTCTAAGTAAACCATTTAAGAATTTTATCACTGTAAACAAACATGACAAATACTACATTCTATATTAACTACATAAAAAAGAGAACATTGTCTGCCGGATTTCTCACTAGAAAATATTTCTCACACTGTTACTATATTGGGCTGTGTCTAATTAACTGATTTCCACTTCCAGTTACACCAAAGCAAATTCAACCTAAGTCCATTAACCAAATTATTTTAGAGTCACTGAAAGACAATCTGGCTGTATGCACATACACATACCTAATAGCATCTATTTCTGAAATGATAGGACAGATCATCTCTGTGTCATTTATGTCAGAGCTATGACAAAATCCTTTTCCCAGATGAATAAGTGACAGTGAGAAGGCTGTTTTCAATGGGAAGAGGAAGCGAAGAGCTGGCTTGTTTCCATGGAAACACTAGCAGCATCAGGCAGAACAGCTGTAGAGGAAGAGGCAGAAGTTAGGCAGGCAGAAATCTTGCTGATTTTACCTCACCGATATGTCAGTACCATCAGAGACCATCTACGCTTAGGGTAGATCAAACCAGTTGATTACACATCTTGTATTAAGCTAGAATTTCCAATTAGGACTTTTAGAAGCCAGCATGCCAGAAGTAAATGAATAAAAATTACTTACAGTGTGATTTAGTCAGCCCATGTAGACATGAAGCTACAGAGTGTATGAATATCTGTAACAGTAATTCATTATGACTTTTGTCATTAGGAACACATTGTGATGTGTCTAAAAAAGACAGCTCCCAGAGTATAAATGCTTCAAGCAGAATGACTGTTTTTCACCGATTTAATGTAATTGGCTATTTTCCCACTTGTAAATAAATTCAGTGGTTTGATTACCAACAAAAGGAATACCCTCTTTGAAGCACCAACCTTCACTATTTTCTTTGTGTCATTTTCAGGCAGATGTCTGCCTATCTAATAACTGAATGGTGAAATCTAAAGTATACCTGCTTTCCTAGCTAAATAAAAGACAGAGCAAGATATCCATTTGTGTATGAAAGGGCCTCCTATCAGTTAAGAAAGCAAACCTTTGTTATTCACTTTTAATCTACAAACATATATTCTGAGACTAATGTACCTTCACCACTCCATTCACAGTATTTCAGACTACTGCAGCAGTGTTGTTTCCACCAAAAATAAAATCTGTCTTGCATCAGAACAGGCAAAGCCCTAAAAATATAACTCACTTCAGTCATTCATCATAGTACATGACAGGCTTCCTAAATCAAGGCTTTCTTGACAGGTATCAAAACAGGTATCTAGGTACCTGAAGAAAACATAAGCAAGCCACCAAATAAAGACATAAGTTATATTTGGTAAGAATGTTCTCCAACATAATATCTGTATCTTCAGCCTCTCGAGGGAATCTGTAAAATCGTATTTCCCCCCTTCCCATCCCACTCATTTCAGCTTATTCTTCACCTCACCAAATGTTCAAAGCTGGTGTAGATGCAATGGGTCACTGAGAGGCATCTCTGACAATTTAACATCATATAAAGCAGTAGAGGGGAACCTTATTTCCCTCCAAAAATACCACCCCACTGCTTAAATACAGCTCCCCATGTCACTATGAAGCAGCATCAGTATTTTTAAGAACACTTGCAAGATGTACCTTGATGCCTAGACTGCAAGACTTTTGTGGGTTTATTTGCATTGCAGTGAATGCAAATAAAACTTACAGCAAACCTGACAAATACTTGCTAATTATGATTTATATTTCTTTGTAAACCAATCAGTTATGATCTTTCCTAAAGATAAAAACCATAGCAAAGGGGCTGTATAAGCTGCCTCCAGCTCTGCAAAGGGCAGTGCCAGCTCAAACGCCCTGGGCCATGCTGACCCCTGCACTGCTTGACTACCCCATGTGGCAGGTGCTGTCCCCTTACCCATGAACAGATTTACAGTCTTCTCAAAACATTAAGGATATATAGCTATTGACCTGCTGAATTTCAGGGCCATTTTTGCATTCCTGAACTCAGTACAGAAGTAATCCATAATCCTTAGGAAAAATCAATGACAAATACTAATTACTTCTTTAAACAGCATCATTTTTCAACTATTATTCAAAAGTAAAAAGGCTTTAGAGGTAATTACTTTGAAATATGGTATCTGAGATGAGCACTGACATTGCAGTTCCTGCTGGACATCTGCAGACGCTTTTTGAACTCAGCACTTAATATTGCTTCTTGTGCTTTCTTAAAAACTACTTAGATGTATCTTCACACTTCACTAAAGCAAACAAGTACCTGGCACTTAGGAGCCACTGGACACCAAAATCACTTACAGGTATTAACCAACAAAACAGCGCACATGTTCTGTCAGAAAAGAATCAGGTGTCTGTTTCAGAGACGTTTAAACCAACGCACAAAGATTCAGTCCCCCAGCACTCCTCCTCCTATGACAGCCCCTTATGCCAGTAGATTTCCATATCTACACAACAGCGTTGTGTCAAACAGCCTTTTGTGAATGATCGTTGTATTATGCGTGGAGTGAAAGGAGTACGGCTGCACTCCTTAATTTCATTTCACGGTCTATGAAATCCAAAATGATAATATGAAGACAGAAATAACACTCAGACCTAACTCCTGAACTTGGGAAGCAAAGTAAAGTGTTGCAGGTTTCAAAGCAATCATATATACATAGATTACATGTCATATTTACAAGCCCCATGTTTAGTAGATGTTGCTATCTGACTAGCAAACTGCATGCACTAAAAGTTGAATTTTTTTTAGAATCTTGACTAAAGTAAATTTTCTTGTCAACAAACTAGTTTCACTATTTATATAACATCACTGGATGGTCTTGCTAGAATAATCTTGTGCGTGCACTATCCCCGAAGAGGTTACCATGGCAACTTATATTTGAATTTCTATAAATTTCTATTTTTAGAGATCACAGTTTTGAATAAAGAAAATCACAAATATTAAGTACCATTTCATTAACAGAAAATATCCCATTTTTATCAGCATCATAATTCTTAAAAAAGACACTAGTGAACCTAAATCAGTAATGCTAAAAGAAAAAATATTATCACAGTTCATAGGAAAGTTTACCACTAAGCAGCCCCACCATAATCTAAGCGGTGTATGAGTCAGTAACTAACACTGAGGCAAAGATTGATGTTCACAGAGTTTTGTCTTGATTTCAGTAAGCCCAGGATTTCACTCAGATGTTTTTAGAGTTAGTCATCATCTCAGCTGACATTAAACAAGAGTGTATTTGCCAGAATACTCAGAAAATAAGGGCTCTTGTTTCAGGTGTGGAAAAACATAATGCCTCAGTTCCAAACGAAGGTTACCATCACCTTAAATTACTGTGCTCAAGAGCGCTTACTAAGTGCGTGCGAGTCCTTAAATACAAATTTGCTTTAATGCTTTAAAACTCACCAGAAATTCTCGAAATTGTCTCCCTACCTGAAAGATCAAGTACAGATCTTCAGAAAATGAAAATACAGATTTAGACGCTGTTGTTATGGTTTTGACATTGCCTTTTTCTGGCTGCCTGGGTTTGAAATCAGAATGAAATCTTTAAAACCAGTTAAGTTATAAAAAAGGTAAATACTCTATATCTTCTAAGGGATTCATATTGCCATGTTGCAATTTCCTACTATAGTGTTATTTTGAAAACTTGAAATATCTTCACCCAAGCCACTCATGGTTCAGGATGACCTAGTACAGATGGAAAATCTGGAAAGCAAGTACCCTACAGGTTCTGTCAAAGACTGGGCTGAAAACCCAACTGCAACTCCAGGGTACAACAGCATGCCTACCTTCCTACTTCTCCTGGCATCTTCCACTTAACATTTACTCCGCACTGCTCCATTCTCCAGCAAAGTTAAGCAGGAAGATTTTCTGTCATAAAAGCTGCAGTTTTGACACTGTCAACAACTTTCCACAAGACAGAAGGTGAAAGAAACCCTGCAGGGCAATAGCCATATACACTACAGTTTGTCAGGTAACTGACAGCGAAATTTTCTTTAGGCTTCAAACAGCTGAGATGTGAGATGTGGGTATGTCACTGATGAGCAAAGAGACACTTCTGGTAGCTTTTCTTCAGAACCCATTCTTTATTAAAAACATATTTTAAGAATCAACTGGAGTCAGCTGTCGAGGGAAAACACACTGGTAGGCAACCTTCAAAAACATAAACAATGCTGGCACTCTGCAAGTGACAGTAATAACTGTGAGGACTTTTACTTTCTGTTTAACTTACCTCAATAAGCTCATAGGGTGAGCAGGCAGAAACTGCATCGTGCCATGGGGTGCAATTCCAGGAGTCACTAAACCACACACTTATGTGCACATCTATGAGACTGCCAGCGGAATAAGTGGAACTGATTAGGAGACTGCACCCACCATAACCGCACTTTCTGCAGAATGAGGTTTAGCTCTGAATACTTTGTGGAAATCCTGATAAATGCACTAAAAAACACTTATTGCCATTTTATAATCAAGCACTTCTTGTTATGAGTTCTTTGTCTTGTATTGCAGGGAGGAATTGCTGGGGGTTGCTTTTCCGGTTAAATTAGAGACACCCCTGCGTATTTCTCTTAACGGAATTACAACCATTTGTTTGCTCTTAAGCCCCGAGTTAGAGAGCAAACCTGCATCACCACTGACAACTGCAATGAAAAGACAGAACTAAAATCCAAGTCATCAAAGTATAAAGTAGTGAGCATAAAAATCTAAAATCCCTATCTAAGTGAGACAAAGTCAGTATGATTACTTACTGTCTTGTCCCCAGACCCTCAGTCACTGAGCCGGTCAGGGTCACTCTGAGAAATCAATGGAGGAAGAGCCAGGGTGACCCCCTGTCACATTTACTTTGTTGAACCAGGATCACCTACCAGTGCAGACAGAGCAAAGCTCAGGAAGGACTGAGGTCGCTCTCCCGGGTCTCTGTCACTACCGGACCCAAACCAAGACCTCAGGCAGGCTGCCCCAGCCCCAAACGCACCTTCATGCTGGAGCTCACAGAGGATGAGGGTGCCTTGTGGCTGTTCCTGCTCACACCCACACACAAACAGGTCCACCAGTGAGTCACACCCTCCACACGCCCACACAGGCCAGGGGGTGAATATGGCCCCCTTGCAGGCTTCTCGGGGCACAGCTCCCACCTCACCCCCATACACTCCCATGGGAAGGGTCCTGGGACACAGCGGGACCCCCGTGCTGCCTGACATTGCCTGCAGACGTGGAGGTCACAGGCATCACCACCCCACGCGGGCCGATGTCCCCCCCCCATTGCAGTGGCCCACCAAAGCATCACTTCTGCACGCACACCGCAAGCGGGGCGAGCTTCCCCGTGATGCCGGCTCCCGCTCAGGGGACGCCGGCAGCCCCTCGGCCTCCCCAGCCCCCGGAGGGAGCGCCGGCCGGCGGCGCTTACCCTG
>WEIU01014025.1:194729-219823 GCA_013389925.1 Aegithalos caudatus
TCACTACTTGCCCAGACAAATCACGAAGGCGAGCGCTCATCTCGGGGAACGGCAGGTGGGATCAGCGCCGCCGCGGGTCCCTCCCGCTCCCCCGCCAGCCCCGCGGTCCCTCCCGCCGCCCCGCCGCTACCTTGGCCGGAGGAGCGACAGCGGCTTCTGTTCCCGGGCGGGCTCCGGCCCCAGCCGCTCTCCGTGTCGCCCTGCCAGGCGAGACTACTTGTTGTCGGTGCCGGTGTTTCTCCGCGTTCAGGTGGCTGCTTCACCTCCCTCCATGCTCAACTCCGACAGGCTTAACAGCGGCTCCCGCCGCCCGCGCGGAGATCCCGCTCCCCTCATTTCATAGGGGGGATGCGACCGTTCCACGTCGGGGCTGGGAGCGGGGACCACCGGCGGGGCGCAGAGCCATGAGCGGGGGGCCGCGCCGCACCGGGGATCGGGACGGCCGTAATTCCAGTGGCGCTCCGGGAAGACGAACCCAAAGGTGAAATCGTACCTCATTTGGGGCCGCAGCTCCGCCCCGGGGCGGAGGCAGGGGCAGCCGAGCCGGCCCTACACGCCCCTCCGGTCCGGCGCTACCAGCCTGGGGGGCGCAGGGAGGCGACAGCGAAAACAAACACACTATCTTTCCCAAAAAGACACCACCTCCGCTTCTGATACACGGACATTTGGCTCGCTTAAGTAAAGCACGCGGGAAGGGAGCGGGGCTGAGAATAGCTATTTTTCGGAGAAATGCAGAAAATCAGCCGCAGCTACAGGTGGCTGTGGAGAGGAGCTACTCAGCCCCGAGGAGAGGGTTACAGAGCGCCCGCACAGCCCCGGCGGGCGGGGCAGGGAATGTGCGGGGTGCCGGGGCACCGCGGCGGCGGGGAGCGCCCCGACTCGGGGAACTGCAGAGCCAGCTCTTGAGCCGGCCGGCAGCGCGGTGTTGGGGATCCGGCTTAAGGAGAGGACATCCAGTTTCCATGTCGGCTAAGAAAAATAAAGAGCTGTGGGTGCACTTCAGATTTCGTGCACTGCACAGGTGTGAGGTTGGGTGTGGCAGAAGAGATGGAACTTGAGAATCCCCAATAATATATGAGGGAAGCCAATGCCTGTGTGCTATAATATGAGAGTCCCATATCTCTGCCTCCAATCCAGCTGAGTTATTTCCTACAGCCTACACTGCTGCCTGGTTTGGGCTGGGTTGGTCAAAGGGAGAGAAGCTTCCAGCCCCAAAGAGAATATATGCAATATGAGAGGTGATCCCTCTTGCCACTTCCTCAAAAGAAAAAAAAAGTTTTCCTCCACGCAAAGGGTATTCCCTGGCCTGAAGGAGGGCAATGAGTGGAATAATGGTATCTGGAACATCCTCTTTCCGCATCAGAGCCTTCGGCTGGGCACTTGCTGGCGTCTGGAGGGCAAAGCTCTGCTGGAAGCAATGCTCTGAGGACACTCTGCTTAGACCAGATTGCTTTAACCCAGATCTGTCTATATGTGGCATCCATGATGTAAACACAGGCTCCCAAAGCAGCAGCAACTTTAAGAAATGGGTTTTGGAAGCTTTCTACAGATGTACATTTTGAAGTTCCTAAAAAAAAGGAGCGAAATCTATCCTGCCAAAGCAGATATAATCAGTTAGTGAAAACCCTTGGAACCAAAATTAATATTCAATGACATAGTTGTAAATGCAGTAGAAAAGATTCCACCGTCTTAATGCCACCTATGGCCTCTTATGCCATACTTGATTTTCTTTGCAGATGGGATTTTTCTCAAAAGGGGACATAGAGAAGGAGCGAGTAAGACAAAAGGAATATTCATTGTCTTTTCTCTGGCCTACAAGAGGTTTCTGGAGAAATGCAACACAATAAAGCTCTGCAGCATTCATCCATTATGGAAAACCATAGGGTGGCAGTAGCTGCCAAAACACTACACAAACTGTATCATCACAGAGTACCAGGACTTCCTTCTGAACTGTCACCGTCTGCTCAAGTCCCACATCTGTGCCCAAGTTACCAAGCTGACCCCTCCAGAAAAAAACCATCACACAAAAAACACACAACCTCCCCCCCGCAAAAAAACCCTAACACTAACAAAAGCAACAAAAACACCCTAAACCCAGCCCTGCTAACCACCTTCCACAAACAAAACCCATTACAACCCACCTAAAATCCTAAGAAACCTGAGACTAACAAGGATGGCATCTCATAAACAAAATTTTTACTGTCATACCTGTAAAAGGCATGTATGAAAAAAGGCATGCATTATGAGCAACTGGTTGACACTTCAAACTTGTGAAGCACACGGGGTGGGGGGGTATTTATTGCATGATAAGAAAAAGCAACAGAAAGAATTTTTCTAATTGGTAAGAAAATGAATGGTCTCTTCCAGAATATAATAGTCCTTTGGTCATATAAAAATTTTCACATTCTATAATTTGGCTGTTACTAAATATAATGCTGTTAATTTCACTGTGTGTCATTCTTCCTTGTAGTTTCATCATGTGGCAGACTTCTCAATGAAGGATAAAATTATGTTAGATGTTAACTTTTCAGAGCTGAAATTTTCTTGAATCACAATATTCTACATAGAGTAACATTTATGAATTAATTTCCTCCCTACAAGAGTTTGACCTAAATTTTTGCACTCCTCAGTGCTTCCAGTGAGAGTGAAAGCATGAGACATACGTAAGAGAGAGAAATGTGTCTGCTGAGTGAGCCTTACCATGAAATATGTCTGCAAAGGGGAAAATCCCCAACAAACCCAAAAACTATTTACACATGCTCAAACATATTCATTTAAAAGATAAGTGGAAACATTCCTGTAGCTCAGAGTTTAGGGCTTTATTTGAGGAACTGAGTGATACCGAGCAATGCACAACTGATTTTCCCTGCTGACTAATAATTCCTTTATGAAGGGAAAGATCCTGTTATGGTTTTAACCAGCAAAGCAATGAAATTCGATATAAGGATCACTATGAGAAACCCAGGGCAATTGAGCATTTTACTGATTAGGAGCAATCATTCTTTGTGCAAGTTTGTGTACTGTAATGCAAAGGCATTGGGTTTCCAGCTGTCTAACAACAAGATTAAATGGAAGAAGGGATTTGCACAAAAAAAGGGAAAATTTGAGGACAAACGGAGTGTACCTCAACTGAAGTCATGCTCTGAATCACCTTCTGGAGGAGGTCTGTCCCTCTTTACTAGTGGGTCCTTGGGAAGGTTAACCTGGCCAGATAGCATCTCCATCATGAGGAGGACATGAGTGGTTGAAGCCACCGAGTTTTTCTAGTGCAGACCACTATGTCATATTATTTATATGATGTTATATTTGGGAAACTAAAAATTATCAATTCTATAATGAAAAATTATAACCAAAAACAGTGCAACAGATAAAATATGATTTGTTTATATCAATTTAGTTGATTAAGTAAATTAATTATTTTAACTATCCACTATCATTAACATTTTACTAAGCTTCCACTTGTTTCTCTCATGTATTTTGTTATATTCCCTTATTATTTATAATCACCTCTACTATTTACAATTACATGTACTAACTCATTACACATCTTTCAGAACAGGGCAGCCACTTTATACTGAAGTACTGAAGTCAGAATCTTACTCTGAAACCGCAAAACCCCCGAATTAATACATTAAGTAAACATCTCTGAAACAGAACTGTAAGGAGACATGATGTAGTTAAATTGGATGAAGCTCAAAACAAAGCTAGCAGAAAGTTGTCATTATTTTTAAGTTCAAGTGTAGGATTGCATTTTTAGTTAATGCAGTTGAGATATAAGCTTGGTTTGACCAACAACACAGAATTATTGAAAAAAGGTCTTATTGTAGAGAAATACAAATAAAAGTAAGATTGGACAAGACAGACATACAAAATGTGAAAGGCATGATGAAGTCAGCCTACTCTTAGTCCCATATTAGCACACAGGAGTTCTCCATATGAGAGGCTTTATACAGAAAGGTATGCTTCATATGTTTTCCCCCAAATTTCAGCTCCCTATGAAATTTTGGGGAATGTGGTGTGTGTCATTAAAAAATGAAAACCTGGACAAGGTCCTTGTATATGACATTTATCAAGGAAATTTAAAATAGTGAACACAAAGCTGGAGTCTCCTGAGAAAATTAACAGTAGAAAACAAAAAAAAAAACCGCAAAAAAACATGTGAGCACTAATTGCACTGCCTAATTAGGAATCCCCAGTATGACCCAGGCTATATGGTTAAATCTTTGCCTTCCCTAGTGGTGGGGATGAAATTCTAAAGTCTAAGTACTTTAAAACTGGCTTTGGTTCCTCTCTTCAAAAGAAAGGGAGAGGTTGGTGTGTTCAAGGGTGAAAATCCCCCACCACAGGATTGTTTTGCCTGGGATGCTACAAGAACACACATAGGCAAGTGCAGCCTTTCCAATAGAACTCCTCCTCCAGGTTCATAATTGTTCAGATCCAAAGTATCTGTTCTCACAGGTACCTGCTCTCAGCTGCTTTTCCCTTAGAAACTGTCACCATTCAGTTTTGATTCCACTCTTCCTTTAGATCAGGGGTAAATTGCACGTGGCCTTTGCCCAAATATCAACCTCAACCACTGCCTTTTTCCTTCATGACCCTGGGGTGTCCTTTGCCTGCCACCCCAGTACTAAGGCCAGAGGTATTAGCAATGCAAGATGGTGGAAGGCAAGATTACTCACCTGTTTTTGCTGTGATTCAAGCATCTTCGTCAGTGCTGATTCACGTTTGTGGGATGCAGATTTTCTCAAGAGCTTTAGGATATTACATTCTGCTTATAAAAGAAGCTATTGCCTCGGGCTCTGTCCATACTTACATTTTTTTAGTGTCCAATGCTAAAATAGTTGAAATGAATTTTTGCTCTATCCTGAAAATTTCCTTCAATTTCAGGTAAAGGTCAGTGATGTGTTCTTCTGATTTTCAATTAGCCAGCACATGATGCCACTTCTGAGGGTCTGGCACCTCTCAGCAAGTCTTTGTAAAGACTCCTTAGGCAGTGAGAACAGTACTGAGCTCCTCAACAGGCATTTACTCCTTAGTTCAAGTGTAAATACATGGACTGAGCTTCTTCCAGGTGCTCTTAGTACTTATAGAGACTGGAAGAAACAGGTCTTGGAATGTCCTTGTCAAGCATACAGAGTCCCAAGAGACAGGAAAATGAGTGCAGTACCTCCAAACAGCTCTCGGGTACAAGATTTCCTAATTCAAAAGGAATAAAGCTTTCCATCTCTATTCGGAAAGCACAGAGAGATGGAAAATGAGGAAATGCAAAAGGCATGTATCTTGTCTTACAGCATGGCCAGCAGAGCAAAGATAGCCTCCACCAACTTGGAGGAGTTTCTGTCTCCTGGCAGTCTCATGAAAATTTGGGAAAATTCTACTTCTAAAATTTCTGTGATTTTCTATTTTTTATCCTTCTCATTAATTTTAACTGTTTTTGGACAACACATCAATAATAAAACTTTGTGTCAGCATAAAGAGGGCCTCATCTGGTTGCAAGTCTTAAGCATTCACATAATATAAATAATAAACAATCACTAAGGACAATTAGGTTTCTTCAGCTACAGAAGAGCATGCTCTGAAAGAACTAAACTTGTCTAAACAGAAGTGCCTTATTATCTAATTTTAGAAGTCTCTTCAGAACCTAGACCAAGAAAACCCAAACCAACCACAACAACAACAACCCTAAATGAAAACAAAAACAAAACCAAAACAAACAAAAAAAACCCCATTTGTAACATCAGTTACTTTAATTTCATTAGCAAAGACTGTATTAGGAAACAGCCAATTTATAGGGAACTGTATATGCACCACTGAAGAACCATGTAAAGGAATTTAAAGTGATATTTAGTTTCTAAGTCTTTGAAGTGATCAAACCAACCTGGACATATTTTGACTCATAGGGAAAAAAATGGAAAAGAGACCTTTACACTTTTATTTTGGTATTAAATAAAATTATCTATCATCCAGCATATACTCTATCTACTACCTAATTGATATTCAGTCTGTTATTGAACAGTTTTTAAAAGATTAGGCCCACTCGATGCAATATTCTGGAAGCAGTCTTATGTTTCAGTTAATGCTAACTTTTACTAAGCTTCTAAAATCAGTTCAAATCTGATGCATAATTTACATATGACAGTGATTTATTTGAGGAAGTCAGCACACTCTCCTTCACATGCTACCAAAACCAGTGGAAACACACTATAAGGACTACAGAGGTTTTCAGGTGGCTGGCATTGTTACACCTAGTTTCTGTGCTTCACCAAAGTTCAACTGGAAACCTCATCTATCATCTTCCTCCTTCCCATGACTAGCAATCTCCATTATTTTCATTAATTTTTAGGAATAGACCATAATACACATGTCTCAAGAAGGCAGGGGTATGCTTTAATAGCTCATCTTCTGAAGATGTTTGCACTGATGATCATTGAGGCAACCCTGAAGCAGCAGTTTAATTGATGATCAGTGTATGGAGGATACTTTGTCATAATAACTTTCTACTATTGATTCAAAGTTCAATAATTTTCTTTTGAAACACTTTTGTCTTCCCACTGGGAATAGCTATAGTTTTCCTATTAGAAAGGCAACTCCAAGAGTTCAAGGCACAGAAGTCTTCCACAGAGCATCACTGACTGAGGCAGGCAGATTTGAAATCAGCTGCCTGAGCAATGCAGGAAGCAAAGAGGTTCCTTCTTAGTTTCTGCAGTGTCATATGGCAGACCCAATCTCAGTGTATGCAAGCTTGATTAATTTTGACTGCCTCCATTCAGCTGCAGTAAAGTTTTTCTTCTCCTAATTTTTTTTTGTGCTACTTTGCAGACAAGATTGCCCAAATCTGGACTGAGCTGTCTACTGCCATGGAAACAGAACAGCATTCTCAAGAGATAAACACTGCATCTCCTCCGCTTGTGCTTTGGTCTTGCTTGCCAAAGTTAGAGGTGCTGCTACAGATTTCTGCTATGACCCATAAACTGGAACCATTACCGTACCAGACAGGGAAGACCCAGATAGGAATCACCAGATCCACTGCAGGTAGCATCATCAGCATTTCCTCATGGGAGGCAAGGTGCCAGTGAGCCTTAAAAAGCTGTGGAGGGTCATGCTGAGGTGGGAAGTCTTGGCAGAAACAGCCTAACTGTGAGTTAGTAGCCCTTCTTAGTATTAGGAAAACAATACAAGGTTGCAAAACTGCAGCTTTCTCCATGTCTTTGAACAAGTTAGTCACAGAGTAAAACCACTTCAGTCACATTGACTGTTACACTTAGCTGTCAGAGTACATGCTATGTCCATGCTGATCTTGTAACCATTTCAGCAATATTCAATACCCTTGAGATCTTTTCCCAATTTGTTTTGAACTGTAGTGCTCTAGAAGAAGCATGCCTTCCTTAAAAGAAAAAAAAAAAGACCTGGTTTAGACCAAGGTGGGGTAGGTGCAGGCTCAGGGGCTGCTGTTGCAAGTACTGTTGAGCACACCATCTGGGTCAGGGACAGGAGGTACAACACAACCAACAAAATACCAGCCTCAGCCACCTACCTCTCCTGTGCACATGGGTGTAAGTGGAGATGTGGACAGATGTGCCTGGACTGAAGGAATGGGGCCATCAGGGCATCAGCAGTCTTATCTGAGGCCTTGCACACCTCCTGCAGTAGGAACTCAGAACTGAGACAGGTGTTAGGTCCTAGACTGATCCGATCTGTCCAGCCACAGAAATGGGGCAATGGGAATCAACCTCTAACATCTGTGTCCCACAGGAGTAGTGAATACCCACTTCACTTTTGCTAGTCACTATAGAGATTTCCATAAACTCTTACATATTCAGAAAGAGAATGATACATGCCCTAAAGTTCTGGAAGGCTCTTCTTTTTCTTTGGAATAAGCAGGCAGCCTAAAGAGTGTGACAGCACAACAGAGGTACCCTAAAACAGCTGCCTAAAGCAGCACACTCCTGCCAGGGACTAACTGAGACTGCCACAACTCTCATGACATCTTTTCTTGAGAATGGGTTGCTGTAACACCTCCATCTTCCTACAGCTTGAAAGCACACAGGCTAAAATGTTCCGAGAGTTTAATATCCCTTTTTAAGGAGACATTTTCACTTCAAGATCACAGTGCAACTGCAGCAGCATGGGTACAAACTTCCTATCAGCCTCTGGTGAGAATTCAAGGTGCCAGTTTTGTAACTTTCACCCTTCTACTTAGCTTGCAATTCAGACTTTGGGAGGACTGGCAGAGGGACAGAAGTCAATCTGCCATTGCTATAGTGAGGAACACCATTTAAAATATGCAAAACAGCTGCTGGCAAGGTATGCAGAGGGAAGTCCCTTGCTGTCATTGCATTCCACTCAGGTTCTCATCTGCTTTTTCTCAAGATCAAGGTTCACAACAGCACACACACAAAGCCAACAAAATCTCTCCCATTAGATTTTTTTTTTTGCAAACATATTTTGTATTTTGACATACATTTGCAAATGTATTTGCAAATGTATGTCAAATGAAAGAAGCATTCTCATATCATGTAACAATTGGTTTTTAATAAAACTTTATGCAGCCAGGAAATATCACATGGGAGAGTCAAAGGACATCTCTAAAAAAGAATGGCTTCTAAAGATCTGCTTGCAAATCACCTAAACAAAGAAAATCGTTACAATATTTTAAACCCCTCCCCATTTAGGGACCTACCTTAATGTTCCTGCTAGCCTATGCAGAGTTGAAGATTTGCTCTGACTTTTCAATAATCTTTTCATAAAAAGATTTATTTTCTACAAATTGTTGCCATAGGTACTTGTTAAGCAAGATGCAATTTGAGATACTTGCTATTACATTAAAATTGAGCTGTTTATATCATGAACATAGTATTCCCTGTCTCCCATCCTTATCTCTTCCTGGTCTCATATTTTTTTCCAACTCATATTTTATATTTTCTGAGGCAAGGATTATATCCCAATGTAGTAGTGCACATTGTGCCTAACTCAGGCCATGACACATCTTCTAGGCTCTTCAAAGCTAGAAAACAAATTAATGAAACAGTCACTGACATGTCCCAGCTCAAAAAGATTCAGCAGCAAAAGGGGAGGCAGAGTAGAAGGAAAAAATGCAAAAAGAGAGGCTCTGAGAGCAGAGCTGCCAACTTAAATACACCTTTATGTTTCTCTCACTACTGTGACTAAAAGATTGCTACTCCTCTGCCATAAAAGGAAGCTCTAATTTAAAATCTAGCAGTATCATAATTAATGTGAATATTATGCTAATCTTGAGGGGAAAAAAAACCACCACCGCTTATCAGGTTCATTTACATTTTTTAATAACTCCTTAGCTTAGGCTTTTAATATTAATTTTGAAAATTTCTTAGGATGTTCCACATGCCAGCTCCCACCCTATAGCCACCCAGCCCTTCCCTTAGGCAAAATGCATTCAAGAATACAGATGGGCAAGAAGTCCTATGGTTCATCATCTCTCCTAAAGGGAAAACCATCTCCACATCCTGTTTTGGCAACAAGACAATCAGCTTCATGGTATAGAGTGGACATAAGGCATTTCCAGAAGCACAGATAAGATACCAGTCCCCATTTACATTTTATTAGATCACTGAACCTACCATGCCAGTTTTTGTTTGATGCTTATGAACACTTTGTATCAAAACAGATATTAGAAACCAGCAATTAAAACTCAGTCTAAACTGAGTATCATGATGATGTCCTCATTCTGGATTGATTTTTTAGGCATCAAAACCATCTTTTTCCACCTTAAAATTGCTCATAGATATGAGTTAAGAATTCAAAGCCTATATTTATGCTGTTATCAAGAAGTCTCTACAGCCCAAGAGTACAAATTCAATCTAACAAATTATCGAAAAGACTGTCTTTGAAGTCAAAATGCAAAGGAACAGTTTGTAGTCCATGTTTGTTTGGAACTAATGCAGCTGCAGTTTTTAGTAGTCCTTTCATTTTAGTGAGAGAAAAATGCAATTAAGCCGCAAAGAACAAAGGAGTTAGTAATCTTGACATAATCCTGACTAGTGTCTAAAGCAACCTTGGGTACTGCTCCTTCAGGGTGAAAGGCAGTTCACAGTTTTATGTATTATTTATGGTAGTAACTTCACAGGGGATGAGGAGGAAGGCACTGCAGACATTTATACAGTAGCAAGTTGACAAGGAGGTTGAAGAAAAATCTCACCTGGAAACAGCAGTAGTCCTCCACTATGTTTACTGAATAAAACTTTTCACTCCACCAGGCTAGAGGCAGTTTAACTTAAGGGAAAGAGGAGAGGAGCAGGAAACAATAGACATCCTACATCTTGAACAGTTACAGAGAATCAAGCTTTGGCTTGTCTTACCTGCATTTCTATGCATCAGACTGTAACAGGGATTACTACACAACTCTAAGCTAGTAAAGATACTTTCAGCTGACACAAAGTGTTTTCCATATATTCCACTTCCATATGGTATCAAAAATAAGCAATGGTAAAACCTCTGCAAATAAATACCTGCATACATGGTCATATTACATTTATTAAATGCATAAAAGACTATTTACATAAAGTATCTGGCAAAAGCTACTGTTAAACACCTTACATTTTGGTTCGGCTTCCCTTTACCCTTACCCCTACTCTTAAGAAAAATGATTAAGAAATAAAATAATTCAGTTCTTCTTTACTTTCCATTAAAGATTCCATGTTTATGTTGTGGATTTTGCTAACATGTGAAATCCACATGAAACACCCTATGAAGCAAAACTGGGAAGGAGAAATAATACTTCAAGTCAGGTAAAGCTGATGCAAACCTGTTAGGACCCTGAAAAGAAGCGCAAGCACAAAGCTCCTACAAAACAGATACACCAGATTTTCCAACAGGAACACCTCCCCATATCTCAAAGCATGGTAAAACTTCACTGTTTCACTTTAACTGAAATGATGCAAGAAAAATCAGTTCTTGAGAAGAAAAATTTTAAGTCAAAATCACAATGTCAGCAAGACTATAATAAAATCAGGTTGTGAAAGGAAAGAGAGAGGGAGGAAAGACATCTGATAAAAAGTAAGCTCTATAATACAGGCACCTCACCGGCAAGACCTTAACCAGAGCACTGCACCTCATGTAGAACATTGAATTCAACACAAGGAAAGTACCAACTGGCACTTATGGGAGAAAAAAAGAGAATGGTCTTCAATCGGTCCAGTCAATGCAATTTTCCTAAACAGCCACATTTAGCAGACTACAGATCAAAGAGTATGTAATAATAGTTTTCAAAGCTGTTACATAAGGGAAGGATGGGATAGCAGAAACAGTAATCAGCTTAAACCATAGCAAGAAATATTCAGGTCAATTAGCAAGCAACTTGTAACAGCAATAGAACAGATTACCTGAGAATGGGGTAGAGTCTCCATCACAAATGAGAAAGGTGTTTTTTTAGATAATACAGAATAATGGAGTAGACAACCTTGTAAAATCTCTTCCAGACAGATTTCTCCTGACTTTATGTGAAGGAATAATATTTACATGGACCAATAGTAGAGGGTAGGCTTTGCTCTATGACTTGTCTTCCAGAAGGAAGAGGGAAGTCAAAAGATATGAATGAACAAAAAATATTCAAGACTAGGAATACCTTGCAGCTACTAATTGCTTTTATCTGCCCTGTCTCCTATCATTTTCCCCACATACTTTTCTTGCTGGATGTTAGTTCATATTTTGATTTATTTCTGAACATATTTTAGCATTATGGGTGTTACTGAAGAAGTTCATTTCCAAGAAGGATTCTCCCAAAAGGAAAGTTTGGAGGCATATCGAGATAAAACTGGAAAGAGAACTTAGAAATCAAATATTCTCAAACAAGGGGCAAAGTATCAAAAAATAAACACAAAGAATATGGAAAGTTAATTATCTGGTACTGACAACTGACTCTTTTCACTGCACTGATTTTAATAAATAAATAAATAAATTTTTGGAGCACCTGTTTCCTGTGGCTACTTGGATCTATGCAACAAGAATATCTAGAACGGATATCTCTCAAAAGCGTATTAAACCTGTAAAAAGTAGAATATTATATCTTGGTTTAAACTGTGTTGCCACATCGGGCACTTCCAAAATAACTGTTCTAAGGGAAAAATAAAAGCGCTGGTTTTACTTCTGTTGCTGTTTCCTTTGGTCATGAAACATTGAGAACAGAGAAGAATTCAAGAATGTCTAGAGGATAAAACAAGTCAGTATTCACAACTGAACCCTGCAGTTAATCACTGCATCTGCAAGGCAAATTCTATTGTCAAAAGAAATTACTTCACTATTAATTATTTTACCACTGTGAGTGCAGGATTTAATTCATGCCAAGACAAATCATAGGATCCCAGAATTAGACACAGGAGTGATTAAGTGTACACTTACTCAACCCGAGTTGCAAGAAAAAAGGAATATTGCTTTAAGATACATCTCTGAAGCTGTTACTTTAGCTTCCACTGATTTTAACCTGTGCTTTACTATAGCAGAATGGGGTTTCCCCCATGTGAAGTGTAAAGCAGTTATCATCCATTCTGACAGTGGCAGCAAATGTTGATGCTTAAGTTTCTGTGCACATATCCAATTAATTCCATCCAAAATATAACACATGAGAGAGGAGGAAAAACTACCCAGAAGAGAGGTAGTCAGATACTATAAATTCCAGGTAAACACAACAGATGCTCTAATAAACATTAAGAAACCTTTGATAAACAAACCTATTTTTTTTTCTCAAAGGTATTTTTTAATCAACTTTAGACCCCAAGTTCCTCACAGTCAAAAAGGGACACCACAAAAGTACAGGAGCCACAAAATAAAAATATTTCATAGGGTCATCATGCAAATAATATCTTACCACATTTCTTTCCTAAGTACCTTCCAATCTGGTTAATATTTTGAAATGTCACCTGTGGAACAAACAGACCTCCTGCATCACTGGAGATGTCTGATGGTTACAACAGAGTAGTTCTGACTCAGCTTCTCAAAGACATGATTAACAACATGAAGAGCAAGTACTGAACTATCTCAGTCTCTGAATTGGTACAGTATGAAGAAGAAGGATAAACTACTAGAGTAATACCTAGGGAAAAAATGCATGTGATTTTCTACCTCCCTTTTTTCTGCCACAGAAACATACCTGTTTTCTTAAACACATCAGAAATTGGTTCTAGGCTTTTTTTACTATGTAGAGATAGAACACTCAAAACTAAACCAAACCAAACCAAGCCTAAAAAAAACCACCAAAAAACCCACAAAACAACTTCTCACACAATAAAAAGCCAAAATGTACAAAAAAAAAAAAAAAAAAAAAAAAAAAAAAAAAACAAAAAAAAACAAACCCAACCAACAAATCAAATAACAAACCCAACCAACAAATCAAATAACCAATGTCCATAAAAACAAAATCTCAAACTCCAAAAGTAGACAGCATATCCCTACACGCAGTGTTTTTAATCTTTTTGTTGTTCTGGCTACAAAGATGCACACAATTTGACCATGTAGCAGTAACTTATGGAAGAGAAATGAGTTTTTGAGTGTGAATCAGTAAACATGCCTTCTCTCAGGAACAAAGCCACCCCTGGTGAAGATGCTCTATTTCCATTAGCAGACAAAGTGAAGCTACTGAAGGTTTGCTCTGTGTGCCTTTGCTTCAATTTTTCAAAGTGCTCTTAAAACATTCCAGCTTAAAGTGTCAGTGCATATTTATTTCATGAAGTAGTTACAGACCTTAAGAATAAGGAGTTAAATCACTTAACTAATTTCTACTTGTCTTCTGGGAGCCTGCACATCTAATAAGACAAAATATGTTCACACCATAATGCACTTCTGATGTTCTCAATTACAGCAAATTGTTAAATTTTTTTAGCAGAAGTGTAAATCATGGTGGCATGAAGACAACTAGTTTATTCAGCAGTGAGTTTCAGTGAAGAATCTTCTTTGAGAACCTCACTTTAACTGAGAACACACTCTAATTTGGAAAATATGGGCAATTCTTAAAAAGATAGCAAATTTAGAAAGTTTTGTTTGAAATATATTAAAAGGAAGTAAACACAGTAGACATTTCCAGATGCTTTTAAAGCTACAAAGCATTGATTAAAGAAAAGGATTCACGTTCATTAAATGTTCACAAGTAACAAGTCACAGCACAATTAATCAGGCCATTGAGACAACTCTTAATGAAAAATCAGATACCACAGATCTTGGTTTGAATAGTTACTGTGTTTTTCTACTCAAAGTAAGCATGGTGGGAAGACCACGGGGAAGAATTTGGTTTGAATTCTTTTCTAACATTTGAAATTTAGACAATGAGAAACTGTGAGCAGACAAAAGTGACTTTTGTGAATGCCACTAAAAAATTCACCATAGACATCAAGATCTGATGAGGCAACAACTGATTACAGAATCAGTAAGGCTGGAAAAGACCTTCAAGATCAGAGTCCAACTTGTGACCAAACAGCACCACCATGTGCTAAGAAGTCATTTCCTGGGGATGGTTACTCCACCACCTCTTTGGGTAGCTGTTCCAGTGCTTAATCACCCTTCAATGAATTTTTTTTCCTAATGTCCAATCTTAGCCTTCCTTCATTGAAGCTTGATGCCATTTCCTCTTGTCCCATTGCTGGTTACCTGAGAGAAGAGGCCAATCCCCACCTGGCTACAGCCTCCTTTCAGGTGATTATAGAGATCAGTAAGGTCTTTTCTGAGCCTCCTTTTCTCTGCACTAAACAACCCCAGCTCCCTCAGCTGCCCCTCATATAACTTACTCTTCAGACCCGTCCCCAGCCTTTTTGCCCTTCTCTGGACACAGTCCAGCACCTGAATATCCTTCTTGTAGTGAGGGGCCCAAAACTGGTAAGGTGTGGCCTCACCAGTGCTCAGTACAGGGGAACAATCCCTGCCCTGCTCCTGCTGGCCACACTATTGCTGATCCAGGTCAGGATGCCACTGGCTTTCTTGGACACCTGGGCCCATACTGGTTCATGTTTGGTTGCTGCCAACCAGCACCCCCAGATCCTTTTCCACCAAGGCACCTTCCAGCCACTCTGTCCCCAGCCTGTAGTGCAGCATGGAGTTGCTGTGACCCAAGTGAAGGACCTGGCATTTGGCCTTGTTGTCCAAATGTAGGACCTCATACAACTGGCCTCAGCCTATTGATCCAGCCTGGCTGCACAGCCTTCCCACCCTCCAGCAGATCATAATCCCACACAGTCTGCAAACTTAGCAAGGGGGCACTTGATTCTGTCATACAGATCATCAATACAGGTATGAAACAGGACTATCCCCACTACTGAACCCTGGGGAAAACCACCAGTGACTGGTCACCAGCAGCAGCTCCATTCACCACCACGCTCTTGGACCCGGCCAACCAGGCAGCATTTTACATCAGCAAACAGTGCACCTGTCCAAACCATGAGCAGCCAGATTCTCCAGAAGAATGCTGTGGGAAATGGTGTCAAAGATTTTACTGAAGTCCAGGTAGACAACTCCCAAAGCCTTTCCCTCATCCACTAGGCAAGACACTTGATCATAAAAAGAGGTCAAGTCAGCCAAGCAGGGCCTGTGTAAATGACCTTGTAGTTAAAAGAAATTATATAGATAGCAGGTTTCACATCATTACCACAGTATTGCTTTCATTTTCAAGAAAATTTTGACCTTTAAAATTTATCTTATCCTGTTAGGGATCTGTCTGAAGAGAAAAAAAAAATGCAGGACTACCAAAGTTATGTTCTTATAACTGCACTTCATTTCCATAAAAACAAAATAAATTTGTGGCAGACATGACCTAGACAAGCTGCTTCTGACAAGGAGACCCATTTAGTATACATCTATTTGTCTTGAATTTTTCCATTCAATAAGAAAATGTGGAACAATTTTCCTAAAAGCTTCACAATAAAATTAAACATTGCATAAAGAAATATGTCAATACCTCATTTCACAATCACTTTCATTCATTATATGGAGCTATAGTTTTAACTGTTGGTACAATTCTCCTAAGTGAAAAAGTCTAAACGGAGCATATGATCCTTTCAAAAACTAACAAAAATGCAACTTGGTATTTTTTCAGCTATTTGAATGGACACATTAACGAGCAGAAGCCTCTACAACCTGTTAAAGTTTCCCTTCTCAGAATTATCTGCCCTTCTCAAAATAACAAGTTCCAAGAACATTAATTAACAAAAGCTTTCCAGTGAGAGAAATTCCAGCAGAAATGGGGAACAAGAAAACCATACTGAGTCAGAATTCTTTCTTAGAATACACATTGACAAAATCTGCCTTGTCCTGTAAAAAAACACATACAGACTTTTGCAGCCCCAGAAGAACTCCCTCATTTGAGGATTTAGAGTAGAACCTCCAATACTTGTTACATTTGAGGCCACAGTCAAACAATCCAGACATAAACATACACAAGTTATTAGAACAAGGAAGTACTATAACTAGACTATACTAGTCAGCCACAGTGGACCCTCATTTCAGCATCCATTCTAGCACTGCCCTTTAATTCCTATGAAATACAATTCTGTCACAGAGGAAGATTCTTTTAACCACAGACCATAATTTCAAAACCAGACCGACAAGCTTAGAGAAAAGTATATATTTTAATTGCATAGATTTAAGAAATGCAGTTCAACATACAGTTAATTTCAGTGACAGGTCTATGAAAACCAAAGTCTCACTCTCATTAACTATGTATTTTTATTTCTTAACACAAAGAATTTTAAAGAATTAGCAAGATGTATTACATTGAAAAGCATGCCTGTCAAAACATTTGAAATAGCAAAGAATAATTTATGATTTAATATTTGTGGTGGCAGAGGTGGTTGTTTTGAGCCTTTTTTAATACTTTTCTGTTTTATACTTTCAGAGTAGATAGGAAATGCTATATATCAGTTTGACAATATATATATATGGTATGTTTTAGTTAAAAATCTCAGCAATGTAAAGAAAACAGATATTTAGATATAAATTATTTGGTTTGAAAACCACTTAGCAAAATACAGGGAAGGAAGATATGCATTACAAAATACATGTGTGATTACTAAAACCTTTGAGATTCAATGGTCAGCTTTGGATGCCTGACCAAAAAGACAAAGCAAGATCAGTCAAGACAGTGCACAGGCCAAGGGGCTAAATGCTGTGAACATCTCTGCACTTCCAGTACAGCAGACATCCTCAAAATTGGAAAATGATGACCTGCGCTCTTTCAAGCAAGGTACCAGCATAAGAAAAAAGAAGTCAGACAAAGAATGTTATAAGAAAATTTCTGTAGAAAAGCTACCATTCACATTTATGCAGTCAAATCTGAAGCTTTTCACAATGCATCATAAATCAAAATTTTCTCTTGCACATATCCCTTTCAGGCATTTTAGTATTCTAATTCTCTCTTATTTTAAAATAGGACACTTTATTTAAATATTAAAAAATTCTGGCTTTTGGTATGGGAAACAGCCTTAATAATTTCTGGTGAAAAGACATGGAACAGCATTTTTATTAGAGGAGTGGCTAGCATAACTCAACAGACACTCCATGAAATTTGCCAGGTATTATTCTGAAAGCACCTAAAGTTTTCTGTCCCTGAAATCAGTTTAAGACACTAATTATAAAGTAATGTGCATCAAGACTAAATCTTCTCTTATTTAGTCACTCCTTGTTTAGAAAATGTCCCTTCTTTTTTGTCATCTTCCACTCTAAATTCCCCATGAATTCCTTAAGATATTAACAAAACTATCATCACCCATGATTCTGAAACTTAATCCTTCATAGTAATCTTCAAACTCAGAATATGAGACTTCACTGGGGTTGCTGCAGGACTCCCCTAATGCTTCCAGAAATGACAATTTAATTTTTTCTTCTACAGTTTTGCCTAAGAAGGTATATTTTTCTATTAAACACATTTTAAAGGAACTGGCAATATTAACATTTAAAATACTTCAAGCAAGAAACATTCAAATTTTAGCTTGCAAATATTTTTTCATTAACAAATTCAATATTCTGATTTCATAATTACTTCATTGGCTCACTTATTATCACCTATAGAAATTACCCTACTTTAACAGCATAGTAGAACTAAGTATCAACAGAAAACATGGAGTCAGCCAATTGCAATGAATTATGAGATCAGGAAAATGTTTTCTTTCAAATGACTGCAAAAGCTGCATAATGCATTTGTAAACTAAAATTCTAAAATTATCTTGTAAGAAAGCATATGTTTACAGTAACAAAACTTCAAAGTTCTGGGAAAACTTAAAGATGAAAATTGTAATTTGAAAAGTGTTCTGCAATTTACATCTGTGTCCTTGTAATATATATATAAAGATAATAAAGATATACCCATTTATAAAGATAATACTCAAGATTATTTCATAACATTGGGAAAAAAAGTACAAAATATGTCAGTACAGCATTGGAAAAAAATCATGTACTGTATCCCTATACCCTCATGTGACTTCATGTGTTACCATCACTGGCAATATTAAAAAAATCCTCTCTTCTACAGGTAAAAAAGAAAGGGTCATGACACCATAGAGACTTTCACAGTGACTAGTTTGGTACATGGAGGTATTGTTTTTTAAAACTGACATACAAATATTTAAACTCCTATTTATTTAATGGCAGACTTTAAACATTTTGAGAATCCTGAAATAATAATGAAGAAACTAGCATTTTCTCTGTAAAGGATGACAAACCTATCACAGAAATAAATTAAGTTCCTTCTGAATAAATTATTCAAGTGCTGAGTACATTCCATGTCAGTTGGAATCCTTGCATATTTTGATGGAAAACTGTAATGTGAAAATTAGAGTATCCTACTAAGTGAAAATTATCATATTTGCCACTGATAACTTACAGATGAAAGCTGAGAAATAACTGCTTACAGAGGTAGGGGAAAGAACTACTCTGCATATCAGCAGTATTAGAAGCTTGATAAATAGCAAATATTAAAACTGTGTACATGAACTCCATTACTACTTATGGTCATGTTCTGGAGAGACTCATTTTAAGTCTTCAGATGAAGAAAGTTCCCCTTTAACAGCTCAAGTCTAAGTAAATATGAAAACAGTTTGCATTTCCAACCAGCTTCTGGATCTACTATCTCAGATAACAAGATGACTTCCATAGTTATAGATTTTGGTTTGTTTGTTCATGTGAATTACCTGCCAATACTAGAGGATGTTTCTTTGCACAGTAACATTTTCTGACATCTACCATAGGGACACTCCCAGTTTTGTAGAAATCTAGTTTCATGTAAGCCTATAGGTGAAAAAAAAGAGTTTCATATAAGCATCTCAGGGGAAAAAAAAGTGGAAAGATGAAAAGATCAAATACAATTAACTACCTAGCACATACTTTTACATCCTGCAATGGATTATGTCAATTTGCCTATTTTTGTAAGGTTACCAGATACCAGAAAATTATTCCAGATTATGCAGTTTCAGGATTATTTTACCTCAACAGTTTTCACATCAAATGTGTGTCCCCTAGTCAATGCAAAAAAAAAAAAAAAAATAATTGTCTTCTCTCCCTAATTTCTAGCTCATCCTTAGAATCAGAAGTTTAGTTGCTTCCCTTCTGCCTCCTCCAATTATTAAGATTCTGCATCATTCTGACAGAAGCCTCCACACCGCCTCTCCAGCACTGCTAACAGCAGCTCCATTTTCATTTCAGTGTACTCAAATACACATGCTTGAAACGTAAGGCTAGGAGAGCCAGATCCTCCATGACTGAAAGCAGGAAAGTCCATGTCATTTTTCTTGATCTTGATAGCCAGTTGCTACTCCTTTGGCTGGTTTGTGATCAGTGTCTGATACTGCAAACAGCTCCACAATGCATTACAGACAAATAAGTGGCATTTCACATCTAACAAGTCTCACAAATAGAATGGCTCTTACTGCAGGTCTCAAAGGAGACAAGTATTACTGCCTCCTATTTCAGGCACTGCAGGAAGAAAGTCTACACATGCAGATTTGCCAAAATAAGGAAACAGACTTGTGGAAGAGAGAGTCTCAGGGTGCCAGACACTTTAGACATTAGACAAAACTATAATAATAGCACATATGCATGAAAACTCAAAATAATAAAGGAATCAATCCTAGAATTTAAAATTAACTAATTTAACAATGGAACAGCATGCAGTCCACTAATTTACTTTTCTGTTAATAAACTCATCTGAACCTTTAAGAAGTCAATTTCCAGTTACAGAACTAAAGAAAAATAACAACAAAACCCAACAACTAGAATATAATGAATAACTAACTACAAAGTTAGACTGTGAAATATTTACACATGAAGTATCAGCAATAAAACTTTTCTCACAAATGCTTTCCTATATTCATTCATTTCTCCAAATATGGCATGAGCAAATTCTCCATAATCAAGATTGTACTTATCACTCTTGCTGTCATCAAGAATAAGCCATAAGGATTCAAAATCCTGCAATTTAAAAATATTTTGCCAAAGTTCTTCACTATATCCTGAAATAGAACAATTGCTATAATGGGAAATTACAGTATTGTCACAACTCCCCCCAGACTTCTAGATCCAAACACAATAAAAGATTTGTAAAAATAACGTAGGTCATCAGTGGTCACTGATGACCATAATTCACATTATTCACAGTTCTGATAGCTGTGAGCTACTTTGACAACATATATATAAAACAGAGAAAAAACACAAGTAAAGACCATAAACTAAATTATTTTTTTAAAGTCTAAAGAGAAGAAATGGGTTGCAATCACAATTGCTTCTTCATGTCATGATGGAAAAAGATTGCATGTTTTTAAATATATTATTTTTTTATTTTTAAGAACTTCACATATAACTGAATGCAGAAATGCCAAGGCACCATAGGGGGGGGGAAATAAAAGAGGAAACATGCACAAGCCAGGTACTAAACTATAGATTTAAGAAAAGAAAAGAAGCAATTCCATAAATTAAGAAATATAATATCCATGTTTACCATTTCAGCTAGACTCACCTCTTTAGGCATTTCCAAATGGAATGCCTTCAGAGCTTCTTTCAAGGCTGCCTGAGAGAGAAAAAAAAATTTCTGTTCTTGTCTATTTGTCAGAAATACCTTCCTAAGCCTGTTATAACCCGAACTCCTCTTTTACTTAGTGTTTCTCTGAATATACCTGAGGATTTAGAGAAATTAAGGACACAACATTTACCTGAAATTGTCCAATTGCTATGGAGACAATATAGAGATAAAGAAACACCATGTCTACAATTGATGGTGCTGGTTAGAATGACATACCCATGCATTAGGGCTCCCTTGTCTTTGATGAAAGAATGCCAGTATAAAAAGAAACCATGAGTTATTTAACATTTGAGTGATAATCATATAAAGTATATCTAACAAGCAATATCTAACGAACTTTTTTCAAAGAGACCAGATAAGGAAAGAAAAAATGGCTATTGCCCTCTATATGTTCAGACTGTAAAACTGCCTGCTTCCATGAGAACTGATTACATGCCATGATTTAACATACAAAGTAAGTTTGGAACAACTACTTCAGAACAATACAGAACTTCCATAATGGGACATAGAGTTGTTTCTTTATTCTACAAACTTGTTAAGTACATGTAGAAATGAGAACAAAAATTAACTTGGCAAAAATCATTCCCAAATTATAGGCAATTTCTATGATGTGACTTATGAAAGTCTTCAGCTAGAATTATCGCTTAGGGACGTCTGAGTTTCTCAGCATACTCTGTTAACAGAAGTCACCTGCTATTACCTGCAAACTACTTGTATCTACAATTTTAAATACAAATAGGGGCAAGGTGAAAGAAGGAAGTTTTTTCCAGTGATGCAACTCAGACATATGATAAAAGGTGCCTTGAAGTATACACACACAACATTCTTCCAGGCCACACCAGCAAACCTTAGATGTAGCCAGATAACTGAAAAGTCAGCTTGTGTATATTATGCAATAAAGGGAAAATGGAGTAACTAGAAGATTAAAAAATAACACTAATTATTATTCAATTTTTTTCTTAAAGTGAATGTCCAAGCAGATTCTAGTGATCAAAGACTGCCTACTTAAAGCAGGTTTAGATAATGACCATAAACAGGGGAGATTATAAAAGCTGTGAGCTGCTCAGATCAACCGTTTTTGTTGACAAGGTTGCAAAAATAATACACAACACTGTACAAAGATCTTTCCATAATCTTCAACAAAAATCTATGCCTTTGTCCTAAAGACTGTAGATAGGAACATGGTAGAATTTACTTACATATTTCAGAGTACACTACACAATTATACTCATGATTTTTAAAAAGCGTAATAAGAGAGAATATCAAAATGCAACTTATCAATGTATAGAAACAACAGCCAAAAGAAGCACTTAGCACAAAATTAATGGAAGAAATGAGATGGTGTTTATACACTTGGCCAATAACAAATTAAATGCCAGTGTAACATAGCATCAGTGTTATGTTTCAGAATTATTTCAGAGATTATGTCAACACAGAGATTAACATTTTATTGATTACATTCATAATTCTCTGTACGTTCTGCACAATCTTTACCCAGATTATTTGAAGATATAGGAGAAAGCTTTCTTATGAGTGATTTGTGCTGGTATCGGAGTCTAATAATATTCTGATAAATATCTAACTTTTGTTTAATTTCATGTACACAAATAAAATCTTCGTAACATTGCTATTGTTCATTGCACTGAGCTGTAAATACAGAGATATGGAAATTAAAATTAAATAGGTTCTGGTAGATACAAACATTGAATCCTCTTGAAAACTTCACTGTCATCAACCACTTGCCTGGAACATCCTTCCTTGAGTTCCACAGAAAAAGCTCTAAAGAAGTCAAAATTAATGTTGATTGGTGAAATTACATGTAATGTGACTATATTCAAAACAGATGTAGTAAAAATCCCAGCATACTCAACTTTATATTTAATTCACATACTACTCTTAAAGCACAATATCCAATTGCTTGAGTTTGAGAGGAACTCACAGAAGTCCTTGCAGACCAGCTACAGATATGCAGAAATTCTTTTCTAACAATATTAATTGGCATCTCCTCTACTAATTCATTAACCATGGATAATTCCTCCCGTGCATAAAATCTCCAGAAGTTTCGTTCAATCCTTATCTCATACCACTGGAAGAGTTTGTTAAAGCAACCACATTTAATCACCAACAGGAAAATAACATGAAGTACTATTCAAATCTCTCTTTAGAACACAAATAGCAAAGGTGTAGGCCAAAAGTTTATCTATAAATTATGGTTAAATTTTGTGGGGTTTTCTCTTTTAAGTTTCCTTCTGAGAAGGGCTTCCCACAAGCCTTCATCAGAAATAACTATAAAGATTGATAAAAAATATTGTGGAAGAACATACTGGAAGAAAAAATCCAAACCAACAAAGTCCTACAATTATTTTAATCAGAATATTTAAAAAATGGAAAAGCATTACTGTCAACTCTGAGCTGCTTGCTCAGCAATGTTTTGCCATGACATATTCCTCCTCCTGCTTTCTGAGGCCAAAGACTTATCTCTCTGCTATCCAGCAGGAGTTTTCATCTCCACTTTGGGTACTTCCCATTATGAAGACCCTAAAGGTTTACCTACATCATATAATCTAAACTGGAAAGTCAACAACCACCTGCAGAGGACAATGTACACCCTCTAGAACACATGTAAACCAAAAGATTCATGGTTTGTGACAGAAGGGCACAACTGTTCCTGGGAACCTGCAGCAGACCTTTTGAACTGTAGCTCAACAGGATTTTCTGTCTGAAGGTAAGAGGGTTCAAGAGTTTTGCACCAGATAATAGAGAGCTCAATAACATCCTCATACAGAAAAAAAGACAGCCTGAAATATAGTCAGTAATGGAAAGAATACAGAGAGAGTAGGAGGAAATAATCTATTCCACCACAGGTAGCACAAAATCCAAAATTACAGTCCATTGAACAGGTCTTCTTTCTGGTTCTTTTATTCAGAGAAAACACTGGTTCAACTCCAAATTTCACAGGTATAAGATTAGCAACAAATGAAAGAAAAAGCTGTTTACTTGAATGATAGGCTTCTGAGATGTAAAATGTCTTATATAAATTATCTGAAATTAAACTATATTGTACTTTATTTCACTGAAACCTTGCCAAGAGGGAACAATTAGCACTAAGCATCATACAACTACACAGTTCTAGAACCAATTAAATTTGAATTTACTGTTCTATGCACTGTTAGCTTACTATGGCTCCTCTGCAAAGCTTTCAGTCTAAAGGGACTTTAAGTGAATATTACCGTATCTGAGAACAAGCTTCATGTGCATAAACACTTGCAGAAAGAAAATAATAGATAATTTCTGCTAATAAAGTAGTCTTTAGATACTGAGCATATTGAATTGAGATTAAAATTATTCTCTTCCTAGTCAGGAAGGGATCAAAGTATAAAATATATGAGGAGAGGCTGGGAGAGCTGAAACTGTTTAGCCAGGAGAAAATAAGCCTTGAGGGATCTTACCCTCAAGTACATATGAATACCTGAGTATAGGAAACTCAGACAGGCTCTGCTCAGTGGTGCCTGTTGACAAGAGAAGAGGCAATGGGCACAAACTGAAACATAGGAAATATATGATTTGTATATAAAAACATGTGACCTGAAACAAAGCAAATAGAACACCTTCACATTTCAGTTCTTACTATAAAATTACTCCTTACCATTTTAGGAAGTTACTGAACTACGCAAAATCCTCCAACATCTATTACTAATTTCTCCTAAGAACAGCCTAAATACAAATTTTTTTAGCAGTACAAGTAATAAGGTATTAGGAGCTCAAAAATATTTTTTTGCTTAAGGAAGGAAAGATAATTTGAAAATTAGTTAGCAGCACTTACTTTAGATAATCCATAGCTGCTTCATCAATACTTATCACACGAAGGGTAAAGACAGGGTTCTGCTTAACACTTTCTGGAAGGTTATGATCATCACTTTGGAAAGTCAGATTGGCTCCCTGTTGGTCAAGCACACAATGATTTAAAAATAGGTTGTGTGAGGCAGGAAGAAAGACAGAAAGACAGAAAGACAGAAAGACAGAAAGACAAAGAAAGACAGAAAGACAGAGACAAAGAGAGAGAGGGAGAGAGAGG
>WEIU01014025.1:220203-239259 GCA_013389925.1 Aegithalos caudatus
GAAAGAAAGAAAGAAAGAAAGAAAGAAAGAAAGAAAGAAAGAAAGAAAGAAAGAAAGAAAGAAAGAAAGAAAGAAAGAAAGGAAAGCAGCAAACTAAAAGCAAAGAATGCTGAGAAGAATAAAAAAATGCAGTAGCTCTAATTGTAATATCTGGGTAGGCTTGGTTTATAGTCTCCAAAACTCATGAATTTGAAGGAGGAGACAGAGACACTGTTACTGTGCAAGGGTCTCAACCACTTGGACTTTGAGAGATCTGCATATCTTAATGTCAGCCCAGAAAGCATGACTGCCGATATGGAGATTCACAGAGACAGCATCATTCCAAAAAAGCTACTGAAGTCAATGCAGTACATTTTCTGGATGACTTTATGATGCATCTTTATTCAGAACACATTTCCATCTGCAGGCTGCAAAAATACACGTGACAATAAAATATGAAAATCCCAACAAGTAGCTTTATCTTCCATATTATAAACTCATCTATTTCATGTTTGAAATTCTTAGGTGGTTATGTAAGCAGTCAGGATAGGCATGTGATTAGACAAAACACACTAAAAACTAATGTCAAATTCTTTTACTTTCCACATTTCTCATAAACAAGGTTTTTCCTCTAAACTTCAGATTTTCAGGAGCATGTGAAGTATTTGGTGAAAATAGTCTGTACTTGAAAACCTGCTCAAGTATTTATAGAACATGACCACTTTACCCAGTACAGAAGTACAGCAGTACAGAAGGTGCAATATGATTTTTAATCAGTCATCAGATTAGCTGGTAGACAAATCTTAACTTTGTTTCATACACTTGCCTTAAACAGCTGGTCGTTTACATTTGAAACCGTAGGTTAAAAAAATTAACCCGAAATTCCTTCATGTTTAAAAATATTTAAGCATTGCTTCGAGTCAAAAATGCCAGCAAAGATCTTTGGTCTGCTTCCTTTTCAGGACTCTCCTTCCCGAGCGGATCATTTCGTCCAAAGAGGGTCCACACTGTCAGCGGGCTTGTGCCCTCTAGAGGGATAACTGCAAGGTACAGCTTGATCTGAAACCTAAATTGGGAACCTCTAAAACGTGGGACAACGAAACAATCCAGACTTCTGAAAATCTTTAATTCAAAAATGTCACTTAAGGGGAAGACTTTTGGTCTTCCCAGAAGGCTAGATCACAATTTACAATTCAAATATCCAAATATTATCTTTAAAAAATAAAACAGTCTTACATTCAGCATGAGAATACTTACAATGCAGAAGTCACTAGGATCATAAGCTTTTCCCTTTCTTTGTCCACGTTGATGTTGATAAACTCCCTTCTGAATGAAAAGCAAGACATCTGTCCTGTGAAATAATCCAAAACTAGTACTAAAACATTTAAATTTATTTAAGCCTCTTTAGATAGTGAAATATGTTTTCTAAAACCCTTTTAAAAAGTAATTCATCCTACCTGTTTTTTCCAAACTGTAGAAATTCATACACAGTAAGGGATTTGTCACATGCAAAAAAAATCCAATCAATTCCCTACAAGCATCGTGACCATTTCTAGAAGGGAAATTGAAAAGCGCTTTTATGTTTTTTCATCTGTATAAATCCAATTCAACCCAAATATAAGTAACATTTATTTTGGAATCAGAATGGTTTAAGTTGGAAGGGACCTTAAAGATCCTCTAGTTCCAAAACCCCTGGCATGGGCCAAGACACCTTTCACTAGACCACTCTGCTCAGAGCTCCATCCAGTGTGGCCTTGAACACTTGCAGACATGGGGCATCCACAGCTCCTCTGTGCAACCTGTTCCAGTGCCTCACCACCCTCACAGCAAAAAATTTCTTCCTAATATCTAATCTAAACCTGCCTGCTTTTAGTTTGAAGCCATTCCTCCTTGTCCTATTACTACACACCCTTTAAACAAGTCCCTCTCCAATTTTCCTGCAGCCTTCCTGTAGGCACTGGAAGACTGCAAGAGGGTCTCCCTGGCGCCTTCTCTTCTCCTGACTGGACAATTCAACCCTCCCAACTTATCAATTCAACTCTATCTTTGTAAGAGAGGTGCTCCATCCCTCTGATTATCTTTTTGACCTTCCTGTGGATCACTCCAAGAGGTCCTTCTCATGTTGGGGACCCCAGAGGCAGACCCAGCACCACAGGTGGGGTCTGACTGGAGAGAAGCAGAGTGGCAGAATCCCCTCCCTTGCCCTGCTGGCCATGTTTCTTTTGTGTAGCCCAAGAAATGGTTGGCTTTCTGGGTGCAAGCACACACTGGCAGATCACACTGACCTCATCCACCAGCACCCTCAAGTTCTTCTTCTCAAGGCTGCTCTCAATATCCACTTTATTTCCAATGCTGCATGCTGTACAATTTATTTTTTTAAGAGCTCTTTGACTATTTTCTCCGACCCACCATGAAATTCAACTCATGGATCCAGTCATATGTTTTAATTCAATATTTCATTCTCCATAATGGCAAAAACACTTTTTAGGCTTCTTGTTTTAATATGCCAATATAATTTTGACTGATTAACTAAAGGATTATGTACACCAGGACTACTGCATTCACTGAGGTATTTGGAAGTATGTTACTGAATACTCAGCTGTGTCTAACACGTATACAGCTCACAGCTGTATAAAAGCATCACTTTCAAAACTGAAAAATATGTTTATGCTACCACTACTCAAATCAGAACAGTTTCAAAGGCATTCTAAAATTTCATACATAAGGAGCTATGAACATGTTGCTATGCCATTACTACTTATAGTAGTTGCCACATCTGAGATAAGGCTAAAATAATTTTAATCAACTGAGATGCAACAACCAAAAGCATTATTTTATACAGCCCCTGTGGTAACTGTCCTGAATTGAGCCATGGGTATGATGGCAACATAACACTGCTTGCAGATCTTAACATTGTACAATGGGATTGTAAAGCCACTATCCATTAGCAATGTCAGAATTTGTACTACACATAGGCAGCCACACATACTTTTTTTCTTCAACACAGGGAGCAGAAACATTCAGTGCAATTATCAGTTCAAGAGAGAAATCCTTATTCACAAATTCAGAGCAGTGAAAAGCTTCTCAAAATTTGTGATTACCTCGATATAATCCTACTCTCAAAGTGTAGCTTGTGGGAAAGCATGTTCTCAGTTAGTCCTGATTTGGTCCTTACTCTGTGAAAATAATGCAGCATGTTAATAATACCTATATGCCCACAGATAAATGTTACATAAAACTCAACCATTTCCAAACAGCAAAAACCATGAAATACGGTATCCTTGGCAACTGGCTGAGGAGATGATCCTTTGTAGTTGAATTAGAAAGCAACTCAGAGCTGTAAAGTGTTCTGTTATATAATATGAGAGTACATTCACAGAGAACATAGATATGAATGGGAAATTTTGTTTACATGCACTTATATAAAGAATTAACCTTTACCTCTACCACTCACCATACTTCCATAAACCAATTAGTTCTTTTGCAAAAATACCCAGGTGGGGGCTTTTTTACCCACCTAAATATTTTATACTGGCTCTATTACTAGTTCCAGAAATGGAAAGTTGTCTATGTGATGGATGTAAGAAATTGAGACTGGCTTTGTTGTCTTTTTTCCTTTTTTAAGAATACAAAGACGACATTTGATGAGAAAGAGTTTGGTGTGGGATGTTAAAATGCACAAAGCAGAAATGTTTGGCTGAATATTGAGAAAAATTAACAGAATAAACCTCAGACCTGCAGATTCATTTAATTTTATGGATCACAGTGTTTCCTCAGGTTTTTTAAGTCTTTGGAGCAACCAGTTCAATGCTCACAGTCCAGGAATGTCATTTAAATGCCAGTAGGGTTAATTATTGCAGCAGAAATCAAAACATGAAAGAAAAGTATGATTATATTGTGAAGATCTACATTAGCATTTACAGATGCATATTTATGCAATTTATACACCTAAGGATAGGAATCTCTAAAAGGATAGTGACAGGATTGAAAGTATCCAACCAATTGGAAAAGACTGGCAAATCCTTATGACGAATAGTATCAATATAAGCTTAACCATGTTCTCTCAGGTTTTATAAATTCTATGAATCAATCATAATACACAGAGAATTCACATAAAAAAGATCCCAATTATCTTATTAGGCAATAATAAGCACAGGAAAGCTACAAAAAAAGTCTCATACAAAGCTGGTGGATCCAAGCCTAGAACACCTAGGAAAGGCAAACAGAATTCACAGAGCTAAAAAAAAATATATATATACAGGAGAAAAATTATTTTTATAAACTTACTTTGTTTTGTGGAGTGTTCTTTGTCTAAAATGCCTTGGTGCTATCCCAGCTCCCAGGAGTCCTTGAGCTTCCCTACAAGCATCAGAAGGTACAGACTGCTCTGGATCACTTATAACAGCTCGGACCACAAAGAGCAGGGAGCAGCCCATTGACTATTAGTATGGCTGAATTTCAGGTCTTACACATTTTTATGCAGGAAAGAAAACACCCAAGAATAATACATTAACACAATCTTGGAGTTATCCATTAAGCTTGCATAAATTTGTGGGCCTATTTTTTTGTCTGTTTTTACAAATTCTTAAGTCTATTTCTCAAAATCAAACATATGTAATAATATTCTGGGAGTACACTGCTATGTAGTAATGCTACATGCAGATACATATTATTTAAAATATATTTTATATATCTTTATATAAAATAAATCTTAGTATTATGAAGGCTTGTGATATTTTTCTTAATTTCTACTGTTTCCATCAGTGATACTCTAACCATGGCTCCCTCCAATATCAGTGATATCAGTTACTAGCATTGGCCAGTGACATCACCTCAGAATCATAGAATAGTTTGGGTTGGAAAGGACCTTAAAGATCATCTAGTTCCAACCCCCATGCTGTGGGCAGGACACCTTTCACTAGACCAGGTTTCTCAGAGCCCCATCCAATCTGTCATCTATCAAAAACGCTGGCACTTCCTCCTTCAAACTGCTAACTACACAGCTGAGAAGATCTCAAAGTCCCAACAAGCAGAAAAGAAACAGATGAACTGGATTTTGAACATTTTGATATTCTCTGTATCAGTTCAACAAATAAGCAAAAGAAGAGCCCTTTAAAAATAAACGAGGTGTTTGTTATGCTATTGAAATGGTTATCAGAAGGGAAAAAATAATTTTGCATAGCTATTATAATTTTCTAAACTTGGTCTCTGATCTATACAGATAGATCTTTGTACCCATCAGTTACACTGATTTAACTGCAAGATTTGCTCTACTAAAAAATATACCCAAAACACCTTTGTATTTCCTTTAACAGCTATTTTTCATGCAACAGTTTTGAACTAATCTTTTATGATTAACATCCTGATATCTGATACCAATTTTTTAGAACTACTGGCAGAGTTATATCTGGAAGATAAACAGAGAGATTTTTTAAAATTAAAACTTCATCCTGATGCAGCTGCAGTACTACTGAATATTGTTTTGACATTATCCACAGAAGGGCTCAGAGTATGAGAAGGAATACATGGAAAAAATAAGACAAAGCAGCAGGAGGTTAAACACAGAATGGACACCCATGATCCAAGATGCACAAAGCTGTACACTTAATGCAACATCAGCAGTACTGAAATACTTCAAAATAACCAGCACATTTTTAAGATCACCTCTGTAATAATCTTTAAAGGGATATGTCACAGGCCAAGCACTTATCTGAAAACTGGGGGCTTCTACCCTGCACAGTTCCATAATTTTAATCTTCCTAAATGAGGATTAAAAATGGAATTTAACATTGTGTTTCATGACAGTCTTGTTTCCCTCAGGCAATCTTCTTGTCATGTAAGCTTTTAAATAGGGTAAAAGTGTTAATAGACTTTTAAACAATATAGGTCATTTAAACTGCCATTGTAACACAAACAAAGAAAAACTGAAATGGTGAAGTGCAACAACATTTCAACCTCAAAATCATAGGATTTGATGGGCTGGAATACCAGTGCAGATAACTCTAGAGATTGTAAACTCTGAACAGAATGCAAAATAATCTAGACATACCCACAGATAATTTTAGTAAGTGTAAAGGAACATGAAACCGTATTAAACTAGCTTGCATCTTCTTATATTGTCATAAGGAGACAGCTTGCATAAAGCCCTGAATTATTAAAGAATGCTTAAAATAGAGGGATCCTTCTGCACAGAAGCAATGCTTTCTGGAAGCTAAAGGGATAGCAATGAAGGCAGGAGATCTTACTGTACAATCAGGATCAATTCAGTTTATAACATTGCCTTTTCTTCCTACATGTCCAGCATTGGTATAATACTCCTTTATGAGTGAAAGATGCTGTGTCAGTATTAATAAACGATTAATAAATATTAATAAAGCTAAGATTTTTGGAAAGGACAATAAATATTGAGGACTTGTAATTTATAACATCAGGCATCCATTTATTTTCTTGAGGTATAAGAGGGTTATTTTCGAGAGCTAGTGCTATTGAAAAGACCTTAAAATAGGTTCAAATATAAAATTAAAAATTATTTCCAGAAAAAAATAACATACACATGGCATTTTAAACTGATATTTAAGTTGCATAAAAAAGACTTTTCACTTTAAGAATTTTTGCAAATAATACTACTACATAAGACTTCCTAAGACTGGGAACAAGATGACCAAAAGATTCTCGCTCTTAAGCAAGAAAAGCCAAACACTAACAGATTCTTCTGTGGGGAAAATTGAAATTTTCAATTCAATTCAATTTTCAATTCAATAAGTTCATTTACCTACATAATTGATCCACCATAACTTGTTCTACAACAGCCTGTTTTCTCCTCTCTGCAGCAACATCCTCCTGCAATGAAAAACTGGCTGAGAACAAATGAAATATGTAACAGCAGGCACTTCAAATAAGTTACTCTTTAAGACAGCATTCAGAGGTCACAAACTTACCCGTGCCACAATTAATATTTTTGTACATTTAATAGAGTTCTATTTGCATAAAAAATAGACATACAATATCCTCTGCTACACACTCGATTTGTCTATGCATATTAGTTGCAATAAATACGAGAATTCTAGTATTTCACAGACAAAATCCTTATTTCTGTATTGTTTCCCATACATTCTGTAAGTACAATAGAGCCTGAGAAGACTCACATTATTCCAGGTTTTATAGGTGACACAGATTCCAACTAAGAGAACAGAACTTTACCTTCAGCAATATTTAGTCAAAAAATTTCTTTTAAGACTTATTCTCAGTTGCAAGATTTTTCTTTCTTGCATGCCACAATAATTTTCTGCTGAGACAGGTCAATCTGAAAAACCTGTCAGGAAATATCATCCTAAAGGGGAAGGGGGATTGAACATGATCATATTATTATTTCTATTAGAGTATCACTGAATCATAACCTTGTGCCATTCACTCTAAAGTGTGCAGTTGTTGATCATAACCTGTTACACAGAGAGAAACCAGAGCACAAGAGGATGGCCCAGGATAGTATGGAAACTATCAGCAATAACCAGGCCCTAGGACTTCTCATTATCTTCCACATTTCTGAATTTTTTTGCTGCATTTAAATTTGCCTTTTATTAAAAAAAATATATATATATGGGAAAATAGAGATTATTGTTACTGAAGGGGTTTATGCAACCTTACATTTCTTTTAGATATTATGAAAGTTAAGAATTAAAATATTTTTCCTATTGGTCTTGCGCGCAATGCAAATTCTAGAGAGATCTAGCATTTGTGTGGATGAAGAACTGAAAAGTTCCCAGGTACCTATAAGAGATAATTCCTAATTCCACAGGGATGTCATGGGTAGAATTCACAATCTTCAAATAAATACTGAATGGCACTATTAAAAAAAAAAGAACCAAATAACCCAAATAACTAATGCAACACCAGACCAGTTGTTGGTTATTCCAAACTGATCTATTCTGAGTTATCTTTACCCATTAACTGTTGCAACAGATGTATGAAAAAGAATGATGTAAAGGAGGATACAGTGATAGTATAGAGCAGTATTTGTTATAACATATTCCATGGACCCTGGCTTACACATCCAAACCAGTTAGTATGCTGAAAAGAATCTGATTTAAAAGAAAACCAAACAAAGTAAACCTTACACCTTAAATTTCAACTGGATACTAGGTCACTGAAAATAATCTTTCACATAAGGTCTTCCATTCTGCTCTTAGACAAAAACTCTACTATGAAGTTAGAAAAATGTGGAGGGCAGAGGCAAACATTGAACTTGCAGCAGCTCCCACTGGTAAAAAAAATAGTAACTGTTGCTCCCTAAATATGAGCATTCAGAGAAAACCAACCTTTTCAGAGGTTATATATCACATCTATTGGCAATGGACTGTGAATCACAAAATCACAGAACAAACTGAACCGGAAGGGACCTACAAAGAACACGCAGTCCAACTCCTGACACCACACAGGACCATCCCTGAGGCACACCATGTGCCCAAGAGCATTGTCCAAACTGTCTAGAACTTCTAGAACTGTCAGGTTTGGTTCTGTGACCACTTCACTGGGGAGCCTGTTCTGGTGCCCAACCACACTCTGGGTGAAGAACCTTTTCTTGATATCCAGCCTAAACCTCCCCTGACACAGCTCCAGGCCGTTCCCTCAGGTCCTGTCACTGTCACCACAGAGAAGACATCAGGGTCTGCCCATCCTCTTCCCCCCATGAGGAAGCTGTAGCTGCCATGAGGTTTCCCATCAGTCTCCTCCAAGCTGAATAGAACAAGTGACCTCATCTGCTCCTCATATGGCTTCCCCTCAAGACCCTTCACCATCTCTGTTACCCTCCTTTGGACACTCTCTAATAGTTTAATGTCTTTTTTATATTGTGGCACCCAAACCTGCCCCCAGCACTGGAGGTGAGGCCGCCCCAGTGCAGAGCAGAGGGGACAAGGACAATCCCTTCCCTTGCCCGGCTGGTGATGCTGTCCCTGATGTCCCCCAGGACAGGGTTGTCCCTGCTGGCTGCCAGGGCACTGCTGACTCATGTTCAGCTTGCCATGGACCAGGACCCCCAGCTCCCTTTCCATGGCACTGCCCTCCAGCATCTCATTCCCCAGTCTGTCCTTACATTCAGGGTTGTCCTGTCCCAGGGTCAGGGTTCAGGGTCCAGCACTTTCCTTGTTGAACTTCATGTGGTTGGTGATTGCCCAGCCCTCGGATTTGTTGAGTCTCTGTGCAGGGCCTCCCTGCCTTCGAGGGAGACAGCAGCTCCTTACAGCTTTGATATCATCTGCAAACTTCCTCTGTGTCCTTCCAATCCTGTGTCCAATTGTTTCTGAAGATATTGAAGAGCACAGGGCCTAAGATGGAGCCCTGCAGAACCCCACTAGAGAACTTCCATCCCAAATTACAGAAAAATCAAGAGAAGTTCTACTTCAATATATGACATTTTGGTAATAATCACAGTAAAAGGACATGTTAACATTGTGTATTCCTGAGCAAAATTTTCAAGTACCTTAAAATGAAATGACAACAATTGAGGCAACATATACAAAATGAAATTAATACACACTTAGTTATTACTGCCAGTTTTTTTCCAGTATTCTACCAGTATTAGAAGATGGACCTAGGAGAGCCCAAGACGGCCCTCAAAAGAGAGTCAGCCTGTGCTGACCATGAGTGTCAATGAATAACAGAAGGGCTTAGGAAGGTCCCAGTAACACCTTGCTCAGACACCTGCTGGCTTCATTTTAAAGCATGACAGCTACAGAATATCTTCTATTTTGTGGTTCTGCACTGCTCCCTTTCTCAGGGCTTTCACTGTACTTGCTTTAGCATTAAGTAGATACTCTGGGGATACGTCAAGACTTTTTTCCATTATCTTTAGCCAATACTATAGATTTTTTAATTTATTCTAAAAATAAAAGCTTAAGCACTTTCTCAAAAGATCTTCTTATCATGAAGATTAACGGTGACTTCAGTAGAGCAACATCTGCATTCACTTCAACACTAGAAATCAAATAAATACTTGCAAAATTCAGTGCATAGTGACAGGCAAAAGAAATGAATTAAAATTACTATTTACTTTAAAAAAATCATAAAATTTCTCATGGCTTAATATTCCCTGAGAAACTTAGAATGCATAACCCTTTTCAGCAATACCTTCAAAAACCAGTTATAAAAGCCATCACTCTGCACATGCAAATAGTGAATCATGCAATATCAAATCAAGGTTCTTCACCACTGTAAGTGATCCTAAATTCAAAGTTTGGCCTGAGATGGGCAAGACCCCTATTGTTCAGTCACAAAAAGAGTAAAATTCACATCTAGGCAAGAAATTAAAGAAAAGTATTGGGTACATCCACATAAGGAAAATTATAATTCCCCTCTGCATGCTAGTGGGTCCATGCTAGTTTCCAGACTCCGGGGCTCCCTCCTTCCCTCAGAAAGGATGTGACAAAAGATCAGAGCAAAAGCAATTGAAAGAAAAGGCTAAGGGAGCTTGGGTTTGTTTAGTTTGCAGAACCTGAATTCTGAACAGAAGTTACAAAGAAAAGAGAACCAAACTCTTTTTGACAAAAGCCAACAGTATAACAGGAGTAAAAGTTACTCACTGAGCCTTGGGAGGATTGGTGTGGACAATAGAAGAACATCTTCACACAGAGAATACCATGTCACCTGAAGATGTTGATTAGAGACACTGTAGAAGCTCCATCCCTAGAGCTTGAAGACACAGCCAAAGTTGTTGCTCACTCAGCCTAATACTAGCTGATGGAATTATGGAATCCATGGACCACTGAATACGGGCTCAGCTAAAGCTACATATCAGAGGAAATCATAGAATCATAGAATATCCTGAGCTGTAAGAGACCCACAGGGATCATCAAAGTCCAACTTCTGACACTGAATGTAACATTATGTTTAGGTTCACTCAACTACCTCAGTTATTCTTAATTGTATGAATGTATCCGTATACATTACTCATAATTTGTGTTCTCATTTATATAGATTACTGCATAAAATACAAGCAGTGCAGACAGGATTTTAAAAATGCTCACTGGATTGTTCAGTTCAGCTCCCATTGAAAGAGAAGTTTAAACTCACATAATTTCAATGGGTGCAATTACGTACTAGACCCAAATCCCCAAAGGCATAATTTCTGTTGAACATCTGGGAAGTCATTCTCCACATCTAGATTGTTAGCAGCATAAAATGAATCCAAATACTTACAGCTTCTAATTTCCTTATGTTCTGCTGCATATTATAAGGCTTGTTTGTATAACATTGTTGCAGGAGAGTTTTCTTGTCAAGAGTTACAAAATCATCATGTCCATCTTCAAGCTGTCTACCCTACACAAAAATACATTCTTTTTATAACTCAAATTTAATGAACTGTAATAAAAAAAAATTAAAAATCCACATATTTTCCTCAACAATTTATTATAAATACTACTTTCTTACTTCTTTACTTTTTAAAGTGCCTACTTCTTCCATTTCATGCTAATTAAAAGAGAATTTTTTAAGCCTAGCTTTCTACAGAAACTGAACTTAAAATGAAGGACTAGACAGCAAGATTTGTATCTTTTGAATACTTACCAGTTTTCATTCATACTGAAATAAATAATAAATTAAAAAATCTCAAAATTGCTGTGTTCCCACAAGTTTGTGAAAAAACAGCAGCAAGTCAGAGAAAGCAGACTTTATTATCTCTGAGAAGAAGACAAGAACCCATCCTTTTTCTCAGGAACAGCCAAGTGGAAGTAGAGGATTTGCTGTTAGATATAAAGCTCAAAGCTCACTCTAAAGATACTTTGACCAGTGAAGAAGTTAAACACAGCCTAGACAGGGAAAAGCCAAAGCATGCTACTGGTTCTAACAGACTTGTAAACCAGTCCCAGAAATATTTCCTACATGGACAATATGAAACAACAAAGGATACAGGAAGTTTTTACATAACTCAGGAAGGAGGTAGCATAGAAAAGAAATCAAAAGAGTAGGTTTTGTTAGCAATCTCCTCCATGAGCACCTTCTTTTCAGAAAAAAAATGTTACTACATTTCCACTAATCAAGCAAAACAAGTTATTCAAATATTTTAATCTCTTCTTCTAATGAGGTAGTGATAGACATTATATTAAAAACTGTGAGAAGAATTAACACACATGCTTCTAGTGCTTAGTAAGTATCTTTCTGGAACCCAAAAAATCACCAGAAAGAAAAAGCCAGTCCTGCTTTTTCTCTGCTAGCATACATTTGCCATCTATTTCTTCATTTTCACATTAACTTGGTTGCTCCTGTAAATACCCTTTTGATGGGCTTGCAGTACTGCATATTAAGGAGTCACTCCATGAAAAACAAATTATATGAGTGTCAGACAAGTACATTAGAAAAGAATAAAAATTAAACTACAAAAAAATCTCCAGAACAGAAAATCTCATCTGCCACCAAACATAAAACTAAATCACAAAATACCCCAACTTTATTTTCATTAACCTCTTATTCACAGAATGTTTATTAATAGGTTTATTTAAGTTCTTCTTTATCTCTGATCACTAGAAACATGACTATGAAGAGAAAGCTCTTTTAAAGCTATCTACAATATGTGAAACAGTCTTTCTTTTGAAAAACCTTCCCTTTTCATTCAGTGTTAACAAAGTAAATTCAGTAAACTCATTGTTATTCATCACAAAGTTTTTTTCTGAAAAGCAATGAGCACAATATGTTCCATCAATGTTTGCATACTTAATTTTCCATTAAGATTCTTAAATGGTCATCTACCCTCAGCAGAATCTAGCATTCAACCAGTCCTCACAACTGTGGCTTACTTAGATCTCCAACTTTCTTATACCTATAATGATGCATCTTTCCCTGTTCAACAACTCTCCTCCACTATCTCTTCCAAACCAGATGAAAGTTGGGTTTTTCACCCCTTTGTTTTCCAGTTTCTCTCCACTGATCTTCCCTTCTTTGCACCTTAATTTAAAAACACAAAATAAACCTGGCAGAATTAGTACAGCTGTACAGCTCGCAATCCAATTGTAATGAATCTTATACAACATCAAAGCAAAAAGTACAGATAATATCTTTGTTTTAACCCCATATTCCTTTGCATTTTCAGTGGTAATAGTTCTCTAAGGAACAGATTAAATCTTTAGTATCTCATTTTTTTAAGTCCTATATACAGTCCAAATTTACAGAATAGTAATTAAAATACTTCTAAATCTAAAAAAAATTTTAAAAGCTTGAATGAATTGCTGGTATCGGAAACAATACCAAGATCTTCCTGCTGTCTCTCCTCTTCTTACAGCCTGTAAATTCTTTTTTATCAATCTGCTAATCTTCAGGCTCAGGCTAGAGGTGCACTGCGAAGGCCAGTGTTACTTTCCTTACCAGAGAACACAACCATACATAAATTCTCAGAGCACTTCAGTTTCTTGCTCTGCAATGAGTGAAACAACCTTCCTACAGTTTATTTCATCCTCAACATTAAATGCTTTAATTACATGGTTTTATTTCTTTACAATAAAAACATGAAATTAATTGCATACATGTGCAAACCTTTCCAAATAGTGCAATTAAACAGTGATATACATTTGCTATTTAAAAATGCAATTTATACTACGCCAACTACCTTTATTGAAGTGTCTGGACACTTGTGGTGGTCTTTTTTCTTTTCTACAATTTTTGAGGATGCTGCTTATATTCTTCCTTCATACCTGCTTATACTGACCATGCTTCTGTTTGGATCTGTCTGTGGGGGATGGCAGATTTTCTGGCCTTGTCTTCTGCTCCAAAACAGAATGTTAAAGCAATGAGTAATCAATATAAAAGCCTCTGGCTGGTCTATTGAATGAGAACAGCATTTTTTTTTAGTTCCTATCCAGTATAATGCCTGAAACTTCTTGACATGATGCTTCAAATTTAAAAAAAAAAAATGCAAACAGCACTGTATATTCAGGCCTAATTTTCATTGAGTTCTTCAAATTCTACCATTTTTAAATCTAAAAACTACACACTCAAATAGCTTCACATCACTTTTAATGAAAGGAGTCAGATTCAGTGGTTCTGCCTTATCACTAAAATGGAAATACTGACATTTGATTTTTGGATGGATGTTTTTGGTGAGTTCCAGTACTCTTGCATGGCAGATGAGAACTGAGACACTGCTCCCTAGAACAACATCAGCTGCACAGCTAAGTACCTTTCTACCCTTACACCCATTTCAGGGCTCTGCACAACAGAGGCTGGGATCAGTAGCAAGGACAGCAATGACCTTGAAGTCCAAGATTACATTCTCTTCTGTCTCCCTGAGTAACTAAAACCTTCAATATTTAAGTTACATTCCTTCAGTGCTAACAAAAGTAAGGTGGCCTTCTCTAGCATCTCTACTCAACACTCGCAACTCATCTTGCAACAACAGTCCTGCTCTAGAAAACCATTTCTCAAAACCCAAAAAGATTTATGTTTTTGAAGTGCCAACTCTTTCCTTCAAAATGGGATTCACATCCCTTTCCTCGTTAATTCCTGAATTATAAGAGTATATTTAAATTTTTCTTCCAAAAGTGACCTATTTTAGGAAGATTTACTTACACAGTCACTGAAGAAGCTGGAATCTATCTGGCTTGAGGAAAGCTTGGTCAGAGCCCCAGGAACAAGAAATAAAGGCTGCTCAGAGGAATACATTAAAATATTTTAAAACAGCTTCTCTATTAAAAAAAAAGATGGGGAGCAAGTCAGGCCTAAAAGGGACAGATGGAGAGGGAGAAAGGGAGCCAGAGAGAGACAGAGAGAGAAAGAAAGGGTAAGTAAACAGAAGATGCATTTCAATACATTGAACACTGAGTATTTAAGACATAATGAAGGCAGAAAGGAAGCGAGATAAAAGAAAGCAGAAAAGAGAGATAAAAGAAAGCAGAAAAGAAAGGGAGAAAGACCCTGAAACGCAAAGCCACACCAACCTCCCATTAGCACTCCTGCAGCTTGACAGAGTTTTACATGTGAATTTTGTTTAAAAAAAAAAAGGTAAAGCAATCAGTGTAATCATAAGCACCCAGACTCAAAAAGGCTATAACAGCTGAAGCACGTCTTCATTGCACATTTACAAGGCAGTAGAAAGGAAAACAATCTATCTGTAGTTACAAGTTCACAGTTACATTTTGAGACATGTATAAATACCTATGTTGGGCACATACTCTAAAAGCTAGTACATTCTTAGCAAGTTATTTTAAAATTACCAAAAAAACACTTACCATTTCAGCTTTAACTTAAATGAAATTGTTTTTCAAGTAGGGAATCCATTTGGTTATGTAGGAAAACATACAAAATAGTGATCTTGGCAGATTCACCTTGAACTCCAGCCAATCTGGAGTTCTGCCCTTCTGGTTACTATGTTATTTGTTTCAAGGAGCACAGGCTATTTACAAATTAATTTTAAATTGGGTTTCCTTCTAGTTAAAATCCTTATAGTTTAAATACTAATCGTTTCCTTATTGTTAAAATCCTGGGGATTTTTTTTTAACTCTTATTTGGATATTTCTTAGGTTTACGTAAGTTAAATATTTTTGAAATAATGGACTTTTAATCAGTGTATTTTAATAGTTTCTCCAGTAAGCTAGTTCTTGTCACATAAAAGAAATTAAAATATATTACATTTTCAGACCATATACTACAGTACTGAACTGATAGGACTCCTTGTCAGGCTGTATTTTTTCAACTTCTTTACCTCCATTTTTTTCTGACACAATTTTCTAGACACCTGTTTAAAGGAAAACAGGAAATAACATGCATCATGATCAAGAAAAAAATTGTCACATTTATTTTGTTCATACCTAATTCAGACATAAGAGTTAAAAAAAACTCTTTTCCTGCATTCACGGAAGTGTAATAACTGAGTAATTAACTCCTAAAACTTTTATAATGGATATTGATCCTAAACAATCCTGCACTGTACTGTAAACCAGAATATTAGCATCTGGGCTACTGATTTTCCTTAAAAAGTACCGAAGACTAGTGGTAATTAAGTTTCTTAATCAGGCAGGGGTAAAAAAAAGCTAACATGATGAGCAAATTTTAACAATAAAAGAGTGCCAACAAATTAGATATAATTCCAAAGTTTATGTCACAGTTCTGTCTTAAAGACAACAGCCCTAAAGAAAAAAAAATGTAAAATGGCTGCAAGTAACTCCAAAAGTTTTATTTTTACCAGAAGTAACTGCTGTTCCATAGAAATAATACGTAGTGTTTGTAAACATGGATTTTATCTTCAGTCATATACTTACTATTCCTGATCTTTGTTATTACCATTATTAATATATCTCTTAAAAAATAAGTACAACAAAAGGGTAAGGGCATCAATCACTAAGAGCTAAGTTATGTAATAAAATAATTTTTTTTTCTAAATATTCTAAAGCATCTCAGTAAAATGACTTTGCTAAAAATATTTTGGACCAACAGCACTTCGAGATATGAGCTTAACCAAAAGAAAAAAAAAAAAGAACTTACATAAGAAAATACATGCACGCTTTTCTAAATTACTGCTAAAGGGGTATATTATAAAGAAATTTGTAGTGACAGACTGACATGTTGATGCTGTGCATATGGAGTTTGTAATGACATTCTCCACTCTGAAGATGAATCTAGTTGGCACCTATGAGAAGAACTTCCAGTGTACAGTAAGAGTCCCCATTCTAAAATCACAGGCAAAAAAGGACAAGCAATCATAATTGTTTTATATTCCGAGTGATATTTTTATAAATTCCTGAAAAATGTGAATTCTAAAAACTCTTTCAGAAAAAATTAATTTACAATTACCTCTTCATCAGAATCTCGCAGCTTTTCTAGGTATAGGCATGGCACCTTGCAGGGAGTTAAAACAATTTTAACAGCATTACATTCTCTTACTTTTTAACTACAATAAAAGCACTACCTATTAGTTACTATTAGGTCCTTCACAAAAATCCCCCTGCTACTGGACGTGGCTTACTCAGGAAATCTTCATTAGCCCCTCTTGCTTCAGCTCAACAAGTGACCACTGAGCTTCCCTTCCCCAGGAGCAGAGTACCCTGGCTGCCAAAAAAGACCCTTCTTTACTCCTATATTGGCTTCTCTTCACTCCCCAACAGGAGCTACTGCAACAAGATCATAAATCAGGAGTACCTTACTCTTGTCTTCGACACCACATCTGTGTCAACATTCCTCTATGATAAGTCAACAGAGAGGCAATAGGGAAGGAATTGCTACTTGGGGTGCAAATCTTCTGAACTTTCCATAAGAGATTAACACAGTAGAAGACAACCATAGCTCAGCATTATGCTCTGCTTAAAGAAGTGAAAACATCTCCAATTCACCAAAGCATCTGTGTGCCTTCTGCCTTTACTCCAGGTAAATTGCAGAGCACCGTGAATACATATTTTTTTATATTTTACCACCAGTATTTCCAAGCAACTATGTCATAACTACTTGGAATAAGGGAGTTCCTTATTTCACAGTCTTTTTCTGTTCAATTTATGTACTTTGGTTGGAAGAATCAAAGGTCATAGTCATACACACAAAATAATTACATACATTGGCTTTAAGATATTTCAGTAAACAAAACTGGCTGAACTATCAGTCATGGTCCTTGGAAGAGTAGATATTTCTTATGTGCTAAAGTCACAAGGTTTTAAATTTTAAAAGCACAAACAAATTTTCCCATTGCTTGTAAAAACCCTTCACAAGAGTTTCTCTATATTTTTTACTGTAATACTTGTAAAAGTGGACAATAGTTAAAATACAGTTTTTCTAGTTTGCGGACACATTAAAAATATTCAAGAAAAACAATATATAAATGTGTAAGCTCTGAGTGACACCCTCTGAAGAGGATGGAGCCAGGTTCTTCTTGGTAATGCCTTATAATCAGACAAGAGGCAATGGGCAGAAATTGATGCACAGGAAGTTCCACTCAAAGAAAACTTCTTCACCACAGGTGACTGAGCACTGAAACAGGTTGCCCAGAGAGGTTGGGGAATCTCCCTCACTGGAAATACTCAAGAACCATCTGGATGTAATCCTGAGCAATGTGCTTGGGGATGACCATGCTTGAGCAGGGAGGTTGGACCAAATAGACCAGTGGGTTAGACCCAGTGTAGTCTCTTCCGTCTTTACCCATTCTGTAATTACCTCTGCTCAGGCAAATATAAATCAACTTAATTCCAAAGTAAATAATGCATCAAATATTCTACTTCAAATATAAATCACAGAAAACAAAACTATGATGATAAATTTCATGGAACACTTAGTTACACGTCACTACAAATGCAAATGCATTGTGTTAATAATACACACAATTAAACAAGCTGATCAGAAATAGAATCAGACTTACTCTGGTGGGTGAGGACTGTGTGTAGCCTGTCTATTTGGTCTCCAGCCCTAAAAGGATGACACATTATTACATAACTAGGGGATCCAGATTAAAATACATAGTTCTCCCTTTCAATTTCCCTGAAATATTTAAAATTAATGGCTCAAAGTAATTGTCCAACATACCTAAGACACTATTAACAAGGGGAAAAAAACAAACTCTTCTCACTGAAAGCTAATTCTTACACATCATGAGACTAAAAGACTGAATATTCATCATAACAGAAATACTTCCAGCCATTAAGAATCTAGACATCATCCACATCAGCTATTAATAATACATTAAAAATAATCCATGTTCCTGAGGCTTTGTACTGTCACTGCTCACAAGGCTTTAGGTCACATTGTCCTTGTTGGTTGGGAACCAACCCTAAAACCAAAATCACAAGACTGACAGCCAGCTGGCTCACAAAGATCCAGCTCAGACCCCAAAGAACCCCTGATATTTGGTGTAACTGCTTCATCTCAACTTCACTATAGCAGTCATGATGATGATTAGGCAGTTCACTTGATGTATTTTGCAAAGCTGCATACCACACAGATCTCCAAACTCAACTGAGCAAGAACATAGCAAGAAAAAAGACTTGAGCCAAAGCATCACCTACCCCCCCTCTGCCTTTTGAAAACAGCTAGCAGCAAATCCATAGGAAGGCTATTTGGAGCAAGCATAGAGTAACAATTCACCTAACTGGCTTCCCAATCTGAAAAAAAAAAAAAAAA
>WEIU01014025.1:239273-250530 GCA_013389925.1 Aegithalos caudatus
AAAAAAAAAAAAAGTTCAAGAACATTCAGAACCAGGACTAACATTTTTGTTTTCACACTTTTCAGCTCATAAATCTCAGCATCACAGCCTAAACTGAGCAGAATCCTATTTCCAGCAGTGGCCGAACATCCTTCACCATCTGAGAACAAGCACAAAGCTGTAACTCCTTTCTTGCCATACAGCCTGGTAGCTGCTCCCGAAACAAGCTCGGCAACACTCCCCTCTAGCGACTGCAGGACGAGACCGGGCACCCAGGATTGAGTTCTCCGCACGGAATGAGCGCCGCCACCCTCTGCTCACCTACGTAAGAACGCCAAGGCATCAAAAACATTTATCTATTTTTTCTGTACCATTTAAACTGTGGTGAGGTAAAGAACACAGCTAATTCCAGACGTTAAAGCCTTAATATAATTCCTTTTCTAGAAGTCAAAATATCAGGAACAAAAAACATGGTGAACGCTGGGGTGAAGCACATGATTTCAGCATAATGTTAATTTAAGATTTATTTTTGCAAACTACCAAAAATCATGTGGACTAGAGAGTCTGAATTTGGAAATGTAGTTGCACAAGAAAGGAAAAGAAAAGGGATGAGAGATTAGAGAAAAAAAACTTCTTTTACAACCTACACTAAATGCCCCAGATGTTCCAGATATTCTTGTTATCCACAGTTATTTAATTTTCAAAAACATGGTTAAAACATTAACAGTAACATTGTAACATTATTGTGTTATCATTTACAAAAGGTCTTTTTTCATTCCAAATCAAACTGAAAAGAAGACCAGCAACTTGGCAGTCAAACTCCAAGAATTCTTAATGAGGTCATGCAATAAATAAAGAAGTAAAATGGGTGCTTGGGGGCTGAGGGAGGATTAGCAATTAACTCTAGTACATGGACATAAAGTACAGAGTATCTGTGAGAAAAATCAACTGCTACTAACAATATTAATATTTACCTTAGCAGTAAGGAAAACAATGGCCCTCAGAATCCAAGATCATATTCGTAGGGACTATCAAAAGCAGCCCTAAAGTTTCTACTACAGTGAACCTGTGAGGGTTGCACACTTACCCTATCTCAAAGCGTAGACTGTTTGGAATACCACGAAAATGTAATATCCCTTCATACTGAACACAGAGACTGAGATTCATTTTTCATGCCGACCTAAAATCACACCTTTTCAATATGTATTTTGGGGGCTGCTTTACTTTATTGCTGTCTTGCAAAACAAAAACACAGACGCCTGTTGTTAGTTTCACCAACAGTCTGAGACAGCACACAGTACCTGCTGAAGCCTCTGTTCCTTTTAACTGCAAGTACTAGTTCATTCTTAAATTCCCCACCTTCCAATTAAGTACGCAGAGTAGCAGTCATTCTAGCACAGCTGTTTATATTGGAATTTCTCATCTTCATTTGAGAAGCTTTCATACTAAACTATGCCTGACAAAAATAATTTCTTTAAAAGGTGTCTTCTCTATAGAATGGATTTTAACCTCAAACTACTTATGGATGATTTAAATATTTTTTAAATGTCAAAGTAAGGAAGAAAAACAATCTCAAGCCTTCCATTGACTACCTGACATTTCTTCCCCCTCAATGACAACTCAGCCTTCCTTTGAGGGGATGCAGCAACTCCTTTAACTTCCAAATCTGTGCAAACTCAAGGACAGCTTTCAGAAAAAACTGAAAAACAGAGAACACTATTGAGAAAAACATGTATTTTTTATCTAAGTACTTCTGGAAAAAAAAAAAAAAAAGTTACTGAATTAGAAAGAATTTTGGTATTGTCTTCAGCAAGGCATGAAATGCTGTAGGTTTCTCTTTTTCAAGGCCCTTTAATTTCAGTCTATTAATACTAATGCTTAAGCAGATTCCTGTCCAAATTTACGGGGTTTTGCCTCAGGCTTAACTCCCTCTTTCCCTTACACTTATCAATACCTTCTCATTCCAGTATTACTAATTTTTTATCACTTGGCAACACCAAGCCTTTTGTACTCTCTCCACTTACAACTGCTGCCTGGCTCTCCATCGCTGGAAGCCCTGGGAGCCTTTTAAGAAGACCGTCCCAGCATACTGCCAGGCTCAGAGAGCTCCAGGGTGACATTCCACCAAGCATTCCTGCTCTGCTGGCTTCTCCTCCCACGCAGCCAGCTTTGAACCAAAAGCCCACCGTTTGGTTCCCATCAATCAGACGCTCCATTTTCAAACGAAAGGCTGACAGCACTGAGCAGTTCCCACTGCCAAGCACCCTTTCCTTTCCCGAGCAGGAGCAGGGCTGCAGGGCCTGCTCGGAGCCGGGCACAGGGCGCCGGGCACCCGCACTGCCCTCCCGCCGAACCCCGTCCCCAGGGCACGTCCAGGAGACTCTCCTGACACGGAGCATCCTCGCACCTGAGGGCTCAGACGGGAAACAGCGTTGTTGTACTTAGTGGTTCACAGGCTGAGATTACTTTTATCAAACAGCAATGCTGTAAAAGGCGGAATAAACATTACGAGCTCAACAGCCCTCCGACAAGGGCTTCAAGTGTCAGCAGCATTCCAAGACTCGCGGAGGTGAAAGGCAAACACTGCCCCAGGTGTTTGAATCATCACCGGTACCTGGAAGGAGCAGGACTGACCTTGCACCCTGCACACACCTCGGTAGCGCAGCACCCCTGGCTCCCACTCCATCACTCCCTCAGATCAATGGCTTTTATATTAGTTCACTATAATTTATTAGATGTTTCAAAGAAAAGCCTCAATGAAACTGATTTTTTTTTTTCAAACAGGATCAGTTAATCTGAATGACCAAAGTAGCATCAGTTATTTTTTAAAATCAAATTGTATCCAAGTACCCCTTCGAATTCGCCCTTTCTGTAATGTGGAAAAAAAAATCTGCCATCTCTTGAAAAACCCTGGGTCTGTAGTCAATCAGTTTTCCAAAGTTAGGCAAAATCTCACTTAGTGCAAAACTACTAACACACTGATGTTAAAGATGTATTTCTGGATGCTGCCACTTCCAAGCCTCTGTGATCCAGTTTTAGAACCAAACACAGACCATGTTTCTACACCAGAATGAACAATTCATTCTATTCCAGTGAGTGACATGATAATAAATTTAGTCCCTTTAAGTACAGTACATTCCCTCCATAAAAACAAATTCACGTGCTATTTTCCTGTAAGAATAACAATGCCAGAAGAGTTCAGGCATCATAACTGGCCTACTTAAAAGCTATGCAATTATAAAACAGAAAATGTAACAGTGCTGTACTCAGACCTACCTCTAAGGGAATTCCTGTCATTAAAGGCCGGCAGTACTGTGGGTGTGTGCATTTAGTGAACAAAAAAATGAGTAAATAATGAAAGTGTGGACAATAATTATTCTGGCAAAGAAAAATAAATGTTTTTCCTAATACTGACCTAAAAAGGCCACTATCAAGTTGGCATAAGGTATTGAAAAAAGATCCCATGCCCCACAGTTCTTGAATGGTACATAGCAACACATCTGTTAATTCTGATGTAAAAAAAAAAAAAAAAAAAATTGTTAAAGTGAATCAGAAGGTCAGATTCTATGGTATTAAAATAAATGTGAAACAGAGGTACAGCACTAGTGGGTATCGATCAGTTATTAGACAGCTGCTGAGTTTAACCAGTGACAAGTGGGGAAAAAATTAAGTGATCCAGTGTAATACACTAGGGATTAGGTTGACACACAAAACTAAATATCATTACTCAGGAGACTGCAAATTTAGACATCATTATTTTCATACAGTGTCCATGGCTAAATTTCTCTCTCCAAATGAAGAAATTTAACTATGAATGAGTATCAAAGATTTAACCCATACTGCTTTTCACACTCCTAGAGAGAATTTTTCCACAGAGTTGAATTCATCAGTGCATGCTCTTTAATGAACTATTACAAAGAATACATATTCTTTATAGTCTCAATTAGAAGATATTCTAATATTTTAGTGAAGCATCAGATATAATTACAGTGCATTATATACAGAGTACAGAATTATTTTTTAGGGAAAAAATAAATAGAAAAAATATGTAAATATCCTGAGTAAAATTCTCCTGCCACTGAAGTCAGTTACAGAATTGTCATAGATACGAGCAAAGGCAGTATTTCACCCCTCTTTTTAAAGTATATAGCAGTGCACATAACCTCATTTCAGTTTAAAGTGCATACATTATAAAAAGAATTCATAAGCTTTTGAAAGTTTTACATATTCAGATTCCATTCATATCTATTGCGTCTCCTCAGTCCCATCTCTTCTGATTCAATGGAATCTTTGCTTATCATTTCTTCATCTTCTACAACATCTGGCTCCAACTGGTGTACTTCACATTCACTGTGTAATTCATGCTCTTCTATTTTGTAATCATTATCAAGGAAATCTTCATTACAGTCATCTTCTCTGTTGCCCATTTCTTTCTCTTGAGAATGTTCAGCAAATGACTGAATAAGATCTTCAAGCTTCTCATTACAAATGTGTCCAAGATCTTAAAATTCCCAAAAATAATCAAAATTAAAGTTTACTGGTAAGGCTCTGAATTTCAGGATCACTTTAGAAATAGAGTATTTTTAATTAGGGTTGTTTTTTTTTCTCTTTTATTAAGACTCAAATAATGCAAAAACTACCCAAATTTCTAATGGACCATTCTTAACATTTAATATTTCTTCTGGGCTACTATGAAGGTCTTGGAAATCTCCAGTTTACACCAACATACAATTTGCTGTTTAATGTTTTTTGCAAGCAATACTCACAGCCTCAGAGGTCCCCCCATTTGGAAATCCTTTGCCTAAAGTTAGTCCAGTACTAACAGACTGCTTAGGAATTGATGTTCCAAAAGCCTGTTTTATCAAAACAGAATGTGACTGTTGGTCTGTATCAAAACAGAATGGACTGTGTGGTCCATCCTAGTTCAATGTCTTGAGCACCTATCCTTAAATAAATCATGATGTATCCAAAATTTAAAACCGGATACATCTCAAATAGGAAGAATGGTATTCCTCCAGAATAAAACAAATTCCACACAACTTACCTAAGGTGAAGAAGCTGAACATTATTATAGTAAGATGTATTTATTCTTTTAAAATATAAACAACTTAATTATCTATCTGTTTGAAAATAAAATTACCTTTCATCTGGTTTTCTGATTTATCCAATCCACTTTCTTTCATCAGTCGTCTAATTGATTGGAGCTGTGTCATTATTTCATCTTTCTGCTCACAAGCTAAAGCATTGACACTAGAATAAAAAGACAAATGTTAACAGCTGAAAAATTATCTTGGAAGGGAGTGCTTGATAATAATACACTTATTGCAATATTTCTTTCTGTGCATAAATACCACAGTTAAGTCTGTGAAATGTTTAGGTCAAGCTTTCCTTTGAGAATTGTCTCTTGAGAAGTGGGGAGGCCATCATAAAACTACTGAATGTCACTGAACAGTGGAGCCCCAAAAGCCAAGGCCAAGTAACAACTACTGAAAGTAACAATCTTCCAAAGTACTGTTATTAGTAGTACAACAGTGCTTAATACTTAAGAGTATTTAGAGTTTGAAGGCTTCTCTCATTCAAGGTTTTTTAACTTTCCTCCCATCACTACTAGAAATTTGTTAGGCAAACTGGCAATGAATTTGCTGCTTAATAGTTTCAGCACATATCAAGTTCAGAAGTACACTGAAGAAACAATCAGGAAATTCTGCATGTTTTAACCTGTGTTTCATGAAGGATGTCAAGTCCAAAAAATTGACTGCATGGATACTTTTATTTCTAGTAGATAGGTAAGGCTCTAACTTCTTAAGAACAGAACTTCTCTAAAAACTACAAGGAGTTTTCATCCTACTGATTCATATTAAAATAGGCAAGTTCTATTTCACTGAAATACATACACTTCACAGATTCATTTCAAAACACAAAAGTAAGCAGCTAAACCTTGATAACTATTTTTTTCTTATAGTTACATCTAAAAGAAGAAACTCACTCTGCTACCAAAATCTAATTCCCACAAGGCCTTTCAAACACTTATGAGTTTAAGTCTGTTTTCACTATTAGTCTCCTTGGTCAGTATCAAAGTTCATCTTGTTAAGCCACAGTAACATGATCATATGTCTTCTACATTTATGTTTGGTGAACAAGAGATGGGAGGTATCTGTGAAAATGTTCACAAACAGCAGAATTTTTATTGCCTGCAAAAGGCTACAGAAACAATAAGTAATCAAAGGTTCCTACACTTTTCCTTACCTATATATACGGATCATTTTAAGAATTCTTTGTTAAGGTTTTGGTGAATTTCAACGTACAGGAAACAAATGAGGTATTTTAGAAACACTCACCAGTTTGAAAGTGGATCCAACTGAGTCAATAAAGAATTTAACATTTTCTCTGTCTGTGCTAGATGTTGCTCCAGTTCTAGAAGCTGATGCTCTAGCAAAAGCAAACAAAACCAAAAACAATACAACAAAAAAAAAGGGAAGTGGAGGGGGGGGAGGGGGAGCAGGAGGGAAAGAACGTTGTAAAAAATGTCTTTACAACATCACTACAATATTAATTTATATTTTTTGTTGGATAGATTCAAAACTAGAAAGCTTCTTTCACCTATAAAATTCTACAATATGAAAAGGGAGTGGTGGGGTTAAGAACAGAAGCTTATTATGTGTGAAGTCCTTTCCACCCAGTAACCTATCTCTAGTAGTGGCCAAACAGAGAGCACCTTTGTAGAAACTGAGCAAGAATATGGAGCTCACCTTCCCAGTCTCAAAAACTATGCAACTGCAAGATTTCCTGAGATGTAAGTACTGTATTTATACTCAATATGCTTTCATGTGTTTGTCTATTTATACCTTACAAATATATTTAATGCTTAATGCACTATAGAATCAAGGATTCACTCCTCCTAAAATAGAATTCAAGAAAGAAAAATGCAATACAAAAGGATGATGTGTAGGCAGCGTAGCAAATCACTGCTGAACCTCATTACAGAGCTGGTGTACAGAGACACAGGATGCTGCTAGTTGTTTAATTCACTAAAAATGTGTCTTTACAAGAGAGGAAAAGGTATGAAAACAACATCCACTTTGAATGTTTGTGACAGGTTTCTCATAAATGGTCTCTACAATTGTTTAGCCACACTGTTCCACTACCAATACAGTTCAGTTCTAAACCAGATCATTATATTATTTTTAAATACCCTATCCCACTTAAACTGAAGAAAACTGAAACTTAAGTGAGAAAAACATCAGGCATTTTAAAGGCAGATAATCATACTGCATTACTAGCTGTTTTAAGACTACTGCATTTAGCTGTTTTAAAGAGCGTTACATCTGGAGAATTTAAACAAACTTCAGACACGCATTTCAAACATACAGAATGACAAGGTGGGTTTTTGTAGATTCCTAACTTCTCTCAGTAACTTGAAAGATTGTTTTCATTTAGCTAGATTGCATCAATGAAAACATGTTTTATTCCAGTAGGAAATAAGCATTTTGTTGAACATATGCATTCTGAATGGGTATCTTACCTGTTTCCTTTGCCTTGTCTTCTGTACTTTTATCCTTTTTGGAGTGACTTTCTTCATGTGACTTCATCTTTAAAACATACAATCGAGTTAGTTGTGTACTAAAAACAAAACTGCATTTAGAACTTTAGTGAAAGTAAACAGCAACCATGAAAATGTGCTACATTAATGAAACTTTTCTTCTGTGATGCTTCCTTTCTGTCTTTAACACTTCTGACTTTAAGCAAACACATGACTGGCAAAAGCTGTAAAAGAAAGCAGTTGCTATTTCAAAAAGAAATATAAGAAACCTTTTAGGTTACTGGATCCAGCCTCCTATCTCCTATTAATTTATGATATAGAATTTATTTCTTAAAGTAATAAAGATACTATCATAAAAACATTTACATTTTAATCCCACAAGATTAAGTGTAAGGAATTGTAACATACAAAATATGGTTTTCATGATTTCAATCTTATACTAAACTGGGCAGCCTCTATACTCATTTTGCTAAGCTGTGATATTTTTCTCATACACAAGATTAACATGAACTGACTCCAGAAATAGGGATGTTGTATCCAGTCTTACTCCTGTTCATTTTTATTTTCCCTGAGGGCAAGCAATAGGATTCCAGGTGCACTCTCAGCTTTGTAAGTCCTGTAGTATCTCTTACTATAAATAATACATTTCAAGACTGATTCCTTTTAAAAAAGAACCGATCATGTATTCTCCTTTTTGAATTTACAAATGGTAGAAAAGGCATCCCATAACACCAATAAACCTGCATGTTCCAACTGCATGTTCAAATGAGAACAAAAGGTCAAGTCTACTCACTGCTCTATCTAACTGCTAATCTAAGACCACTGCTCTGCAGGAATTGTCTGCCTCCTTCCCATACTCAATCTCATTCTGAGGAATGAAGAGGAGGAGAAACACTGATGAGACTTAGGTTACAGACTCAGGTAGCAGCACTGCTGAGGTTCTCAAATTCTCATTTGAGGCTGCAGGGTGAGTAAGATTCTCACCTCTTCATGCATCTTAAAACATGTAAGCCAGAAGCCCTCATATGTAAGAATTAGATATGCTAAAATTTTAACTTTGGACTTCACATTCAAAGTCAAACAGAGCAAGAAATGGCTTTTGGAAAACCACATACATAGGCTGAGAATTGGAAAAACAAACAAACAAGCCAAGCAGTTACATTTCCTCCTAACTACAATAATTTAATGCTTTTCCTGCGGCTTACCTTAAGCAGTTTGTATGCTGCAAACATTCCTACTCCAAGGGCATACAATGGCATGAGGGTGAACGCTAACTCTCGACCATTTCCTCTCGTTCTCTCGCTTTTTATCTCTTTTTCCATTGCATTTCTCATCTGCTGAATACTCTGGTAAGTACTGCTGTCAGAATTTCCTGGATTCCGGTGAACTTGGTAAACTGTCTGAGGACTACCTTAAAATGAAATTGAGGGAAAGACAACAAAGTAAGAAATAAAATCAAGAGTTCACAATTGGAAATAAATTGTTTTCTACTTGTGTAATCATCTTTGTTCATCACTCTTCTAAGATGGTGTGGGCAGCCCTGTATCCACTTAATTTTTTTTTTTTTTCTTACATTAACAGGATGCACAGTTTAATCTAGGCAGCAAAAACTCTCAAGCCAAGCTTGGTTTCTTTAATGTATAATTTTTAAGCTTCTTCACAACAACATTGGCAAACCCTCAGCAAATCCCAGAAAGATAGATGTAACAAGAAACAAATCCTGAAATTAAAGCATACTCAGAGGAACTATTGATAATGCTGAAAACAGTAATTAATATTTTTTCCTTTACACCAAAGGAACTGAGTTAATTACAAATTCAATTGTCTGGTCCCAGAAAAAAAAAAAAAAGGGTTTTCTTGAAATACGCTGTGCTGCTGCTGCTTTCATTATTTTGACAGTAAACTCAGTTTTACAAGGATATTCCCACAGGCTTAGAAGTACTGTACCTCTGCAAATCAAATATTTAGCAGGAGAAGATTATACAACAGTCAAGAGATGCAACCTTGGAAGCCAGAAGAATTTTTGCATGCAATTTGCCTGCCAGAACAGGGAGCAGATGAGAAAACAGCCAATGTCATTGCTCAACTTAGGAAACTGGTTATTTGGTAGTTAAATCAAGAGTTCATGGGGCATGCACAAATGGAACAGTACCATCAGCTAAAGAATGCAGATGCTTGCAGAGACAGACAGCAGGGGACTGGGGATTGTGAAGTTTTACACTCATGTCTCAACCAAGTGCCTAGATTTACAATTTCAAACTTAACGTATCAGAACTGAGTATGGCTGTGGAAAGGTTCACGGTCTATAAACAAAAGACCATTATGCAAATCACTACTTATCAATGAATACTGTAACAGTGGCATTTCAGGAACTCACAGTAATATAACTCATGTGTGCAAAGTACACCCACCATCAGACAGAGAAAAAATTAATGTTACACAAAACCTAAATACTCTAGTGATACAATCAGAACTCAAGCTACCTTTATCATTCAATGCAAATTCAGGAAGGCATTGTCCTTTCAGGACAAGTAGGTTTGGACTTGCTAAAACTGCACTAACCAATCTGGAAATCACCTTTTATATTATATATATATTTCCACCTTTCAGAATGTTTCATATTGGTTCTTAGTTTTGCACTTACACTCAGCTTTTCCCCTATTTTAAGTTCTATTTGTTTTTAAAGTAAATGAGAACTTCTACTAAAAAAGTTACTATCAGATGAAAAAGATTTCTACAGATCACACAAACAAGAATGTGGCAAGGGAAACACCTTCAGGCTGGAGAGAAGGAATGTTGAATCCTGGTGGAGTTCAGTGCCCTGCACCAAGTTTATCCCACAGAAGAAACAGCAAAGTGAGTTACTAGCCAACCAGGAAAAAAGAACCACCCAGAGAGGTAAGAACAGGAGATCTGTCTGAAATTTATTTTACTCAGTGCTGGACCAGTACTTCAGTAGGATCACAGGCATGTGAAGTGGTTTTGTTTTGTTTTTTAGGATTTAGGTTAAAAATATTTTGATCGACAGGGACTATACAGCTAGCTGCCTTATAAACAAAAAATAATCAGGGGAAACAGGCCAGATAAGAGCTGATGAAGCACAGTAAGTTTGACATCATTTGGGAAGAACACGGTAGCAGCTCAAGCCTCAATTTTTCTGCCAGCAGGGAAAAGCAGAGGCAGATGTGGAGGATTACAGCAACTAGCTATCTCTTGGTTTGAAACACCTCGGAAGGTATCATCAATGAAATGATGACAAAAGCAGGCTTTTTGTGATTGTCAGAAACAAAGGTGTGCCTTTCGACCTTGAGCTAAATCGTGACATGCACTGTATTTATAACTGACATGGCTTAACATATATAGATAAAACTATAGCTACTGCAAGTAGTAAACCCTATAACCCATTCGTTGATACCTTTTCTAAACAAGCATCTTAGGCAGTTTTCTAATATACTGCCGGATCTTGTAACACTCGGCTTCCTCATTGCAATTGTGATACCTCTCAGCTCATCTGTTCGATGGTGCCCCTGCGGGCACCGCTCGTCACACCGCCCCGCACTTCCAATTCCCGGCTGTTTCCTGCACTTAGGAGTAGCTTTGGTAAGACAACACAGACAGAACACAAAACACCGGCCAACCAGAGCAGCGAAACACCGCAGGAGGTGGGGGTGTTCAAGGCGCACACGGGCCAGCTCGAAGCGGTCTGACCAGGCCTCTCCGTGCACAGCCCGGCGCCTC
>WEIU01014025.1:250778-264065 GCA_013389925.1 Aegithalos caudatus
TCCGAGCGCCGGAGGGCCTTGCCGGCCGCCAGGGAAAACCTCTGCTGGAAAGGGTTAAACGAAAGTGAAGAAGATGCAGAAAAAGCAGATGTTTGATGTTCAGTCCGCTTAGGGCCACAAAAGGAACGTGGTAGCAATGGGCAGCTAAATGATGAACATCCTGAACACGCTTGGGAGCACGCATCTATTCTGCAATGAATGTCCTTTGCTTGGGTGGGTTATAAACTGGATTGGCAGATAAGGGGAGGAGTGGTGATTTTGGAAGTCATCAAGTTTGCAAAAGACACCACATGCAATTTTAAATGGTCAGGAATAGGGACAACCAGGATAAGTATGGCTTGAAAAAAAACCAGAAAACCCAAAGGCCTTAGGGAGGAAAAAGTATCAGCAGCCATTGGAGTTAATTGTAAAGTCCAAAAAGAAACTAAGAGTGAACTGAAACGTATGGCACCAGTAAACCTAAGCCATCAATCGTGGCATCTTCTATTAAGATAGAAAATTGAGTATACTTTAATGGTAAACTTTCTGAAAAACAGTCATGATTGGAAGACAAATACAGAAGATCATTCATGTTCAGGAATCAGCTGCAGAGAAGTAAGAGGTACTAGAATGAGTTAATGGCCAAGAATTGGCACGTTTACCTCATGAAGCTGTCTTTGTCAAATGCCTTGATGTGTATTTAAAGCCATACCATAGGAAGAGTAAATATTTGTTTCCAGAGGTTCTCTTAAAAATATTTAAAATATTTGTACTATTGAATCGACAGTATCTGTGCATTTTTAGTTTGAATTAATTTTTATGTAGCAAATCAAAATCCTTTAAGGCCTATTCAATAATAAAACCCCAAAAGTTTCATGTTTAATTAACGTGCCAGCAATTCCTTGCCTAAAGACAAAACTGCATTTCAAGTATCTTTTCATTTGCTAGCAAATGTTCTTACAAGGGAAAGTATCTCTTTATGAAACTCCAGCATTTGATATTTATCTGCTTATTGCTGACTGGTTTTATCTGATTGTTTAAGATTTTTTTTGTAATTCAACATTGCACAACTATTTCACCCTTCATGCTTTGTAGACTTGGGATGCAGCTTTGTCACAGACTGCAAGGACATAGACAAATGCATTTTTGAACATAATACTTAAGTAAGAAACATCGGTACCATCCTAATTTCATATCTATTAAAGAGAATATTTGGATTGGAGACCATGAAGTTTTTGATGTTGCTGATGCCATTAAATTGGTATGGTGAAGTCAGATTTTTAATTTTCGTAAAATTAAAAATCTGCAAAACCATTACGGTTTGTGGTTGTTACATTAAAGTAAGAGTTGTCTTTGGTAAAATGTCCTGGTTAGTGCCTACCATATAAATCAGTACCATCTGTAAATAACACAGGTGTACATATGGTAGCAATTGGCAGCTCACTGTCTTTTAAATATCAAGCAATGCCTGTACTGCATTACCCCTGCACTGGCACCTCAGTACCTTGTAGTATAATTCGCTCTTCTTGTCCACAATATTGACCTGACTGAAAGCCTCACTTCTCATTTCACTGCATGATTACTGCATGAACTTCACAAAATAATAATTTCCAGTTCTCTAGTCACCAAGCTACACAGTTCGGAAATCTGTAAGTCTGGAGATGCTGTTCAAAGTAATCACAGTATTGCAGAATGTCTGTGGGTATTCCTTAGTAAAAATGTTGATAGAAGGATAAAATCCAGCCAAAGTAAATTTCATTCCTGACAAATCTCAAGAAAAGAAAAAAAAATTATATTTCTGATTTCTCAGTGGTAATTCTTAGAAACTTAAGGCTGCTGAGCAAGTAAAGGTTTCTTTTGAACACTTAATATTTTAAGTTTATTTATTCATTCTCATGTTAAATTAATAAGCTTTGCAGTAGAATCAGTTTCATCTATGAGCAAATACATGACGTTTCACTGATCTAAAACAGATTATAATTTTAATGTCAAGTAGATCTTATCTAGTAAAAGCAGCTGTTAAATTCCTTATCTCAGTGTTCAAAGGTGATTAGACTGTTCTCTGTGTGAACTACAGATGAAATTACTGTGCAGTTTACTTACAGAGAAACTGTTACCAGACACAATGGTATCTGTGAGATTCTTTTTTAGTAAGCTTTGGGCTATGAAGTGAACATACCAAAAGTTACCAGAATAATTTCTGGAGCATTTTCCTTTCAGCTCTTTTTGTCTTTTCTCACTTATTTCTCTTCAAGTGTTAATTCTTGTTTTCTGCCCCTATAACAAAACCAAAAGCAAGGCTGGAGGATTTAAGTTTTGCTGTTTATTTGGCAGTAGATTTGGCAGTAGATTCTAGGTGAAAGGCACACCTAGAAAGCTGGAACTAGACAGAATCATAGGAAAATATTTTTCTTTTTTTTTCTGTGGCACAATAAATTATTAAAAATTACTTAGCAAGGTAGGTTTTGCATTTTAATAATTGAAATTCAACCTTGTGTACATAGAATTCTGGAGGATTTTGCATATTTCTCTTAGAGTGATGTTCATGCCTAAACTTTCTTTCCCTTGATTGTTTGCTCCTTTCCTGTTGTACACAGTTAAGTCATACCAAAATGTTCATGCATTTCAGGGAAAATTACAAAAGAAACTAATCAGCAGAAAAAACAGAGTACATGGGTTAAACACACATGGGTTGAACATGCAAAAGTACCTGTGTCATCAGAATTGATAATGGAAGACTATGCAGGATCCAGGAGCAATCGTGTTCTTGAAGGCTCTGACACAAAATTGAAAATGGGTAAAATTTATGAATCATAAATGGTTGGGCTGTGTAGACCTGTTAAGAGAGCCACAACACTGGAATCTCAAATGGTGGAAATCTCAAAAATGTATGTGAGGCTGTTACATAAAGACCCCTGAAATGCTTAGTCCTTTACCCAGTATTCAGGCAACACCACTTTAAACATTAAGATCCTTTTAAAAATGGTTATTTTTGATGAACACAATTCCTTCTCTCATTTATAGCTGAAGAGTTGAAACTTTTGGGAATGTTCAAGTCAGTTTGTCAGTCTGAGGCCTGTGCCCTTCCTGCTGGGGAGATATTCCATTACTGAGTAAAGCTACTCTGTCTGCATGTCTTCCAGAAATGGAATGTATGATCATCCAGATGTTCTAGGTACAGAATTAAACATTTTTACCTGAATTTGTTACAGTTTGGTTAGTCATGTGCAGAAGGTCTTGGAAGAATCTCCTCAGAAAAAGCAGATGCCTAAACTGTAATGCCCATCTTCTCTTAAGTTTGGCAGGTAACACTCTTTGGTCTAAAAATATGCAGTGCCAAAGCTTTTGCACTTAAGTTGACAGGAGTAATCATCCAGATCACTTCAAAATTACAGTAAAACTACCTGCAGTCCAGTCCCATACTAATGGTTTCCTCTGTTAATTGTTAAACTGTTTACAGACTCATTATTACAAAATAATTTTAGGAATTTTTAGCTTTTAATGAAAACAAAATGTTTTCTTATAGAATAATTCTTGTAGAAATTCAATACCACCACTGTCCTGTCCTGTAATCTGTTTTCTGCCCTGAGGTGCCATTATGCAATAGCAGCAGCAATGCATGTCAGAATATCAGTTTATTCACAGGTCTCGAAGTCTTGCAGCTGCCTAATCCTGTGGACTGAATAAAAAAACCCAGCAGATCCACCCTATTTGTTCAACTGAACCTAGTAAATCAAGGTCAGACCTTTTCTCCCCAACACAAGGAACAATACTCTGTGGAGAAGTTGATGATTTGAGAACAAAATTACATGTAATTTCACAGATTCTCAAGCATCATGGATATCTGTAATGGGCTGCAATTCGCCAGTTTTTAGACCTCTGACTAAATAGAACATTAGGGAAAAATTTAAAATGTGAGGTTTTATTTTTCCAGCCATTTTGAACTAAAAGCAGGTCAGCAGTGCAAAAGTGGGATGTAAACATGGGAAAATTTTCAAAATCATGAGGCTGCAAAGCTTCTTGCATATACCAGGCTTATAGTGCTAAATTTCACTTGAGAACTGTGGAAGGATAGGCAATGGCTTGTATTGTCCAGACTATATAATGTGATACCCAAATCCCAAAACTTAATTGTCGATATCCACTGCTTAATGCTGGCAAAAGTCTAAAACTCTCTTCTTGGGAAAATGTAGATGCTCGAGAGCAGGCTGAACTTCTGCTTTCATTACAGATAGAGTCACTAGATGGAGCCAGAAATGCAAGAAAGCATTTTATAACCTGGACTATCCTGGACCCATCAAATTTCCTACTGCATAAAATCTCAGTTCATTTTCCAAACACGGAATTTCAACAGCATGCATATATGTAAGTGCAAGATCACTGTACTGTTAAAGTAATGGTGCAGTTTTAGTGTGATGATTTTTTTTGTGCAAACTTCATGTAGTTGTAATCATGGTTTTACATTGTCTGACTGGCAAAACTGAAAAGGGAATGAGACCCATTAACATATTTTACAATCTTTTTTTCAACAAATTTTCCCTGTAAACCTACCTAAAACTGAGTTACAAGGCCTTAGCTCTTAAAATATATGGTTCTTCTTATGCTCTTGCATATTTGTACAATTTGGTTTAGGTTTGAAAAAAAAATCAACAAACTTGTAGAACAGTTGTAGAGACAATACAAATGCCAACACATACCATCCTACTGCCCTGAGAAGTCATCAGACTTGGAATGTTATACCAGGAGTTCTAATCTGTACCTACTCTCCAGGAGCACAGGAAGCTGCTCCAGTGATTTCAGGCTAGTAGGTAGCAGTAAATAACTAAGGAGGAATCAACATATACTCAAGTTTAGGATTTCCAGATTATTTCTGTTACACACCAAACCAGGCTAAAATGTCTGTTCTGCAGCAAGGTGCTGCTCAGGTATGTTTTTTTTCCTCCTGCTGAAGCACAGATTTGCTAATTCTGTTATTTCTTGAGTACTCCTGATACGGAAGCAATGTCCCACAATATAATGTAACTAAGCTGGTATGACTAAGCAGTACTATTGGCAAATCAGCTGAATAGCAGATTTCTGTTTTGTCAAAGCTGAATTTTTTATGATTGATGCAGGTTTTAAGAAAGCTGTTCAGCAGCATCTCTTCAGATAAGACCAACAATCAGAGAGTGGTTTGGCAGTCACCCAAGATGGAGCACACTCAAAGAAAAGATAGAAGTATACTTGGAGGGTTGCTCCTTGCTGATACGCAGGGCAGCTGCCTGTTTCATGCTTTACCCTTTGACTGCCAGCTCTGATGTCAGATAGAGTGGTACCTGATTAAGCAACTGCTCTTCACTTCCTGTTTGACACTTTCAAGTGCTTCCACACCCAGGAGAAAACCTCTGAAAAACTGCTTGCCGGTATCATCTCCACCTAAGCGATTTTTCATTTTACAACTTAAGAAAAAACACTGGAGAATTATGAAAATCACATTTTTCTATGCTGTATTGTCCTCACTGGATTTCTTCACTTTCTTTCATGCTTATCTGCAATATCCCTTGCCTGACATAGAAGATGCAAAGTTCATTGAAGATTGTGTGAGAGCTCACAACACATTTCGATCCAAAGTGAATCCACCAGCCAGCAATATGTTTCGCATGGTAAGGTGGTGTTTGTGATCTTTTTGAAATTATTGTAGATTGGGCTGCTGATTTAGCCCAACTTATTCTTCATGTGTACCATGCTATTCTTTCCATTTCAGTTAATGTTTTCTGTAACATATACATTGGTTCTTTGCATAAAATAGAAAATACATTTATTTTCACAGTATTTTTCAAATAATTTGAAGTCTTTTTTAGCACAAGTCTTAGCTACTCTAAACTTCAGCCAGAGCAAAGGGCTGTATTGCGAAAAATAGTGTTCAGTTCTCAGTATGTCAGTACCTCTTTCTAAGAGAGATAGTAATCTGTTTTATATCAGGTCAGGTTTCATACATGGAAGCTGTTTGGCTTTTAAAAAGTTTCTGAGTAAGCAGTCTGCAACAGGATTTGTTGAAAATCTATCATTTCCTTTTGTATCTTCCAATCTAAAATATATGTTGAATAAAGGGATTTTCTAGGACATCCATTTAGATGCCTCATCTTCATTTGCTGTAGCAGGGTCTGAAGAGTAGGGATAGTGATAGGCTGACAAGCGGAGCTTGCTACAAATACAGTGGCTATCAGAACGGGTTATGGGTAGGTCACATGTTGTTCAGTGGAATACATAAGGAAAAATGTCTACAGCTAGGTGAGGGAGGTAACCCCAGTCAGTGCATGTCACTTCTCTGAGCCCTCCAGCAGTGCTGCATGGCTGGAAAGGAAGTTAAACCCATAACCACATTCAGAGTATGAATCATTTCTACAAATGGAAGCTCACAATAAAGGGATGAGAGTACCAGTGACTTTAATTTCTTGCCATGTTAAAAATTATGTTTAATTAAAAAAGCAAACTTACCTGCTCAGACCAAAGACCCAGCAATTCTGGAATAACAGCAGGACAAATATATTTAAACCTCTTCAATCAAAGGTGTACTTACAAGGTGTCCAATCATGGTACTTACAAACTCTTAATGGGGTTTTTTTTCAGCCTTGAGGTCTTAAAATTTTTTATCATTTCTAGCATCTCATGGCAAAGGGCTGCACAGCCTAACCACAGGTTGTGTGAAGCTATTTCCTTGTGTTTGATTTTTGCCTGCTAGTGCCCAACTTCATTTAATAGTGTCTGGTCTTCCTATTGGAAGATGCAAGTTAAGGCTTATTTACCTATTTCACACAAGATGTCCAGATGTTTCTGACTGAATCTGCAGAGCACTCTCTCTTGCTGTATGAATGGCCTCCAGACTTGAAGATGATCATCCTACCCCAGATTCTCTATGATATTTCTAGTACTAGTGTACCTTTCTTGAGGTGGGGGGCTGTGCTGCACACAGCATTTAACACGACTTCAGCAGAAGTGTGATTATATATGTGGTTTTATTCTTCATTCCTTTGCAAAGAGTTTCTAATGCTTTGTTTGCTTTTTAGTGTACTACTTTCAAGTGGTAATAGCCATCTTCAAGCCTGTTATTAGGAACACAAACTCAAATTTTTCCTCACATCCCTTAATTTGAATTTACCTGTACTGAACTTTACATGACAGAGTAAAATCTGCAAGTCTGCCAGACTGGTTTGTAAAATTTTCATTTGTTCTTCTTTGGATAGGAGTGTTTCCTTCTCAGCCTAGCAGAGATTATTTGCTTTGTCCATCTGCTGAGGAGGGAGAAAAGAGGCAGAAGGATCTGCAGAAGGGAGCAGCTGTGATCTCCCTTCTGTCCTGGCCAGTAGAACAGAATTCCTATCTGGTCTGGTAATAATTGCCAAGTGCAAATCCCTGGACAGCCAATATCTCCTAGGCACAAAGTCCCCCAAGCTCCTCTACAGCTGGAAGTTTCACTCAGTTACCCCCTCCAGGTGAAGCAGCTTAAAGACTGCACTCCAGCTCTAAATCTATTAACAAGTCAGATACAGCAGGGCAGTGGATAGATCCTGCTGACGGAGAAAGAAGACAAAAAATTGTTATGGGAATAGAGATGTCAAGTGAGAAAAAGAAACTGAAGGCAGGGATGGGAAGCAGAAAAGGGGAAAAGAACTTTAAACAAGTTTCTGTTTTAAAATGTCTGAATTCAGCTAAATCACTGAAGTGCAGGTTATAGTAGTCTATCTTCCTTTTCTATAGTCCTGGGATGCTGCTTTAGCTAAGACTGCCAAAGCATGGGCAAAGAAGTGCAAGTTTAACCACAATAAGTACCTTGAAAGGCCAGGAAAAATGCACCCCACCTTCCCACTTGTTGGAGAAAACATCTGGACTGGCACAGCCCACATCTTCTCTGTGGATGCAGCTCTCAGGTCCTGGTTTAATGAAGTCAGCAGCTATGATTTCAGCACCAATACATGTACTGACAAGTGTGGTCACTACACTCAGGTGAGTTTTACATGCCCAGTGCTTTATAGTCTAACATATGGATAATCTAATATATATATAGTCTAATTTCACTAAAGATCTGAGTACAGGCTTGAAACAGATTGCTTTGGAACAAGGAATTACAGCAGGGCTTTGCACCCCTTAGTTTATTGTTGCATGAGATGGGAAATAAATATTATAAGCCCTAGGGATGTCAAGTTCTAGTTCCAGTAATGTTGGAAAGGGATTATGCCCTGAAAATTTCACATTTACAGGGGAGCCAGATAATAAGTGCAAAAATGGCTATCAATCCATCATTTGTCCCAGCTGCCCTTCGGGTTAAGTGGCTCCTGTGTCAGCTGATTTAAATTTCCCTGAGATACTTCCCTTCCCCTTCTTCCCTTAATGCTGCTGCTTTGGCAGTATTTGAACAGTGCATTACGTACTTCCCTTTGTCCTGCAGGTCGTCTGGGCAGAGAGTTACAAAGTTGGCTGTGCAGTTCACTTCTGCCATACAGTTGAAAATTTTCCAGGACTGTTCAAAGCAGCCCATTTTGTTTGTAACTATGGGCCAGCGTAAGTTAATTGCAGAATTTGGGTGGGGTTTTTCTTCTTTTTCAAATACCCCAGGTGATCTGGTATCAGATGCCAACTGCGATGGGTGCAGTTGTAACAAATATCAGAATAAGCTACATTCTCATGTCACTTCTCCAAGGGAAACTTCCCCTGGCCATTGGGAACTGAACCTTCTGGACATAGCTGGGACTGAAGAAAATCCCATTCTAAAAAAAGCAGGAGAGCAGGTCATAGCTGAGACCACTCACCATAATGCAGATGGTGGAAGAAAATCTGTTTTGACTTCAGTCTCTGCAGGAAAAGTGGGAACGGTGTAATCTTCCTGCTTCAAAAAGATTATATATTTCTCTGGTCCTACATGAATTTCAAACAAGACATTGTAATTTAAGAAATAAAAGGAAGACAGTCCTCTAGTTTATCTGGTACCTAGCAGTATTTCTACCTACTTTTTACAGGTTTGTTTTTTATAATCTGTGTAGGTAATGAAGGACTAAAGGCAAATTCTGGTATGCTTACAATAATACATTTTTGTCTGAGAAGTCACATTAATTTCCAGTGGCAGGAGTCAACTGCTCCCCATTCCAGTGAGAGCTTTAATCTGATCTAAAAGGAATTTCAAACAATTGCAATGACAAGTTTTTTGATTAGGGTATTCTCTCTCCTTGATAGCTTTTCAATGACAGCTACCAAAACACTGTTCCTGTTTTGCAGGGGGAATTACCCAAGAAAACCATATAAAGAAGGACAGCCATGCAGTAGATGCAGTAATGAGAAGTGTGTAGACAAGCTCTGTGGTAAGACCAAAGTGATCAAGTAAGAAAATTGCATAGCAATAAAAGTGGTGTAATTAGCAGTGGAAAGACAACAAGAAGTCAATTTGCACTAGTTGCACAATGTATAGTGGGTCTGTAGCACACCACAAAGCAACAGTACCAAACTCTGGGAGTAATAGAGTAAGACAGAAATAATTGAAATACTTTGCTGTTGAAAACTCTCAGAAGAAGCCAGAGTTTCTGATGCAAGGAAGTATTAGACTATTTTCTCCCTTTTATCTGGCCAGGAAGTCAAATCAAAAAAATTTAACCCCAACAAATACTAACTGTCTAGTTCTTCTCTCCCAGCAGAAATAGGAAATTTATCTTCTGCTTTTTTCGCTTGTTTAGCATGTCATAACACATTTTCCAGACAACTGTATTTCTGAACTAATAATAAGACTGTACCAAAAAGCACAGTTATTTCTAACTTCCACAATTTTCTGAAAAACAGCAGAGAGCTTGTTTGTAAATCTTTTTCCTAGTTTGCTCAGTGTTATCAGAGTGCTGGTGGAAAATAATTAAATGAACAGTTGTAACAGAGCTCATAATGCTCAGGGCATGAGGAGATTTTAATCAAATCTTGAAGAGCAATTAATTTAAAAAACCCTTTGGAGCAGGCCTGTGGCAGCTGTGGGATGTCTGCTGGGTTCAAGTGTGGAGCTGAGCTGACACAGCCCACTCCCAAACCCTGCAAAGATGCAACAATGAAAGGAGTGTGGTTGGAGTAAAAACCCCTCTGAGGTGGAGGTGTTCCCTGCAAATGTGCTGCCTGGGCCTGGGAGAGAAGTGGGTGATGGTGGGGGGCTCAGCCTGCTCCCTCCTCCCTGCCTCCCCTCTAATGTGCCAGAGTGACTGTGCTGGGTCTGTCTCTTCAGTGTCAGGGTGTGGGCACAGCAGGGAAACACACAGCCCGGACCCCATCACTCTGAGTCTGCTCCAAACAGCAGTGGACCTTTATGTCAATTCACCTAGTCCCAGACTGGGCAATGTTCTAAATAGATAGATTAAAGGAGGTGCAGCAATGACTGAAATCCAATATGAATTTTGTAGAGTTGAATGGGGATGGTCTTCACCTACCCAGGCTCTAGACAGTTTCAGCTGTAGAAATTATTGAGCATTTGGTACCCTTATTTCCTTCTGTAACATCCTGGCTGACTCATCCGAAAGTCTCAGACTGATGCATCACAGGAAAACTAGAAATATCTCAAAGACTAGGGGAGGGACAGGAGGAACAGAGTATTTAAAAGTAAAGTGCTAGATCCTACCACCTGCTTTTACCATTTTCTCCTATAGAGCAAATGAGGAATTTCAATAGGATGCACACAGGCAATCCTGCAAATGCATCAAAACTTTTAGTAAAGGTGTACTTCTGTGACAAATTAGTAGTTATATTTGTCTGTCTGTAACTAGTTAAATTGGGTATATATAACAATTTTAATTAAATTCCATGTTACGTTGTTATTTTTTATACCTTCATCTCCATGACAAACTCTTCCTGATACAACTGGTTTTTTCTGCGTCTTTTTCAATTCAATAAAAAATATGAACTCCACACCAGCTGGGAGCCTGCTCTTGCTGTCCTGCTTCCCCCTTGCAAGATGTTTTAGGCATTAACTGGCATCATCAGTGCAATCAGCCAGGCACCAGCATAAGCTTACATCTTTACATTAAGAATCACCATTGTATGGTACTCACACTACTTTCCTCTTCTGATCTCTTTGCAGAAAATACAAAACGTGAGAAGCTGATAAGTACGTATCAAATTGTTCTTAGTGGCTTTCCTGTAAGTATGGCTAAGACTAGGTCCTAACACCTGTTTCTCCACTGACTTTTAGGTTATGCCAACTGGTATCCGGACTGGGACACACAGCCCCAGCCACCACGGCCCCGGCCCCCCAGGCCTCCCGTGCCATCACACGTCCCACCTGCTGAGCATCCACGACCCTCTTGTGACCAATACTGTCTTAGTGTTTTAATTTTAAGGCCACTGTTTCTCGTATTGAGTGCTGGTGCTGTACTTTTAGTACAACAGTATTTTCCACATACTTTTTTTTATGAGTAATGCTCAATTAGGATATTGGTTGTGATCCTACTTCTGTATTATTCTCACATAATTGGCACACATTTAAAAAAATCATTTGGTCATCTTTCATTATCCCTGCAATGTTTATCCAGCCAATGTTTATCTATACAAAAGGCTGCTTCTTCACTCAAGGCAAGATATAAGTGGCTGTGCATAGAGATAGTATAATTTATTGGCAGTAGCTGCAACATGCTCCTATGTCTGTATGAGCCTCTTAGCTCTAGGGGTAGGTTGCTGGAGGGACCACAGAGACTTGATAATACTCCATGTGCTAACTAACAATCCTCCTGGAAGCCTGGGGCATCACAAAGACACGTCTGAAGTGGCACACTGTATCCAAAAGCAGCAATAACTCATCTTCATTAACCTTCAGTTATCCCAGACACAATTTTCCCCAGATAATAGAAATTTAACTATATATATTACTTTTCATGAACAGGAATAAAGCTTGCCCTTTGCTGTATTTAGCCTAGGTGTGTTGGTGTCCATTACTCTACTATCAGCTGTACTATTCAGTTCTTCTCCTCTCAGAGTTAATTCTCGTTCTCCCAAAGCAGAAGAATATCAGGGAAAGTTGAGAGAGTAAGGATTAAGGTGAGGTGTCAGTGGGGAAAGGTTAATTTTAGGATGTGAGACGGTGAAAATATCTAAAATGCAGAGTAGATGGCAGCCATTGTGAGCTTGCAGATAGCAGGAAACAAAGACAGAGGATGAAATGGGCCCAGGACAGATTCTGGTTTAAAAATGGAATATCTCACCTTCAATTAAAAAGTCCAAACCTCTGACGGGTTCAGTTTGTTTTAAGAGACATTTAGCCCTCAACCTGACCCCCATTGTCCCAATATATGTTTGTTAGTGAAGGGAATCCTTCAAGCCAGGAGATACTGAGTGATATTAGCAATGCATAATTGTGCTCTCAATATTTAAATGTGGTTTTTTTTCCTCCTTTGTCTTTGTTCTAAGAACACAGTGACTCAAATTCTGAGCCACACAGCAGCATGTCATCCCACAGAATAAAAATGGACCCCAGCTGAGGTTCTTGTTAATATATTCCTTGGGGTGGATTAGGGTGAAATGACACTGAATGACCAGTAAATGAATAAATAAATAAATAAGGCAGCTTTATTTTATAACAATTTGGTTGTAGTTGAAAGGAAGAAAATCTGTAAGGAAAAGAAAAAACAACAGCCTTAACAACCTCTAATTTTATCAAAAGAAGAAAATTTATGCTAAGCTTTACTGCAATGCATTATGATTACTATGAATAGGATTACAGGGGCCAAACAAATAGTAACAAAGAAGCCCAAAGGACAGGAGAGATGCTTGCCCACCACAATTAAAGAAGAAAAAACCGAAAGAGATAAGTCTGCTACAGCTCTAATGTAACTTGTAGCTTGATTTCCTTATTCTCAACGCAGTTCTTGAAATATGACTCGTTTCCTGTGACTAACTTTGTATTCAGTTACAATGGCTAAAGTAAGTCTAGCCCACAAATCTTCCAAGCAAAATGCTGCTGGTAGAGCCAAAACCGCTTTGTAGAGCTGAAACACTCTGCTTTTAAAGCTGGAAGACCAGACGTTGAGAAGCATGACTGTAAGGAAAAGGCTAATGACATTTGCAGTGTACGCCTTAAGCAAGTGCTCGGCAACGGAACCGGTTGAAGAAAACTTCCCTGGTGCCTGTGAACAAACCACAGCAATGAGCTGACTTTCAGCGCTGGCCCTGCGGGGGCAGGACCGACACTGATACTTTTCCCGGCGCCGTTCCATTGCGGTGTGTTGCACAGCGAGTAACAGCACAAGCACAGGCAGCGGGGTCTCAAACAGGACCCTGGACTCTGGGGCGCTGCCCCGCCCGGCCCGGAGCCCCCGC